>GL501450.1:2303011-2334512 GCA_000149185.1 Mayetiola destructor
TGTGCTGAGCTGAGAATTTACGGAATGCTTGGTTAATTCAAATGAGTTCATGCTGAATGCACATCCATTCAACATTTCAATCTTTTTCTGTTGGCAGTTCGTTGGAATTGGAAGCCCAACGTGAAGACTCAGCGAATGTTTCTCTCTTTCTCAAATCTGTTCAGTTCTGGAATTAATCACACATTTTTGCTGATTCTGATCTGTGCTGTTATACATAATTTCTCTCTTTCAAATTATTAGCTACAATTGCAAATTACGTAATTGTTTCTATCAATTTCATTTGAAAATTTAATGGGATGCGACCCAATGCTGACTAAAATGCATTCAATAATACACAAATGTGAATGATGATGAATGAAAGGAGACATGAGACAAAGATACAGCTATTTCAATATTTTCTTCTTGAAGTGACATTCATTTAAATTGATTTGAGTCGCGCCATTGATATTTTATCAGGTTGCGTTTCGTCAGAACGATGAATGTAACATTCAATTCACTTTGACATGTGCCAAAGCATCTCTCTCTCTCTCTCTCTCTCTCTCTCTTTCTCTCGCTCTCTCGTGCTACGGAGAATGGCCTGAGCTGCAAGAATGCTGACTAAATGAGTCGATGATATTTGATTTTATCTTTGCATATTATTGACAGATTTTTCCAGACAACTGAAAAATCGATTGATTGGCTTGGGCACGATAACAAACATGACACTAATTTGATGACAATGACAACAATTTATCGTCATCGATCAGAAGCACTTGTCACACTCCTAAACAACCTTTACCTATTATTACCTAATGTGGCCTATTACCTATAAATTTAAATTTAAATGTAAATGTAAATGTTAAGAATAAATCAATTTCCATTTGGATTTATATGAATTTTATTATTATTTCAAAAAGTTTCTAGTCGAATAAAAAAAAATGAACATGAGATTTTCTGCTGTGGTTGATTTAGGTGTTTGTATTGTCGGAACGGTTGAATGAGAATAAAAATTGCAATTAGCAATTGGGCCCTGAAGTCCAAGAATTTAGCATCTAGAAAATTACATTCGCATGCGGTTACGATTAATTTTTTTTTTTCGTTATTTATTACGAATTTTCTGTGAGTTGAATGCATTTGTTTGCTCCCGATTCAATCTCTTCACACACCACAATCAAATTGAATTTGGTACAAAATTCAGGAACACCAAAGTGTTTCGAGCTTTGTCAGTCGAAATAATCTTTTTGTTTTTCTTTGTTATAATTTTTTTTTCTTTTTGATCAACACAAAGCACAAAGTGCTATATTGTTCCACTTGTTGGTGTAATTGGTCTCATTTGATGCGCTCATTCAAATCACTTGAGATTCCGAACTCTTTTCAACGACATTTCAATTTTATTACAAATATATTTTATGTTTATTAATGCAAACTGCAAACTGCAAACTCCAAACACATGCAATATTTATTCATTATTGTAATATGCCCTTTTCCAAACCACAAACAAAATGCTATACGTTTGAATGCATTTAACTGTTCGTTCAGTTTGTTTGTAGTTTCTGAGCCTGGGTTTGTTGTGTTTAATGTTCATTTATTTAATCATCATCTAAATTTAATTAATACAAATAATTTATGGCAAAGAAATAGGAATTTAATTAATTGGTTAATATGTAAGAGGGTGTGGACTCTTCTATCTTCATTATTATTAATATTTTAATATTATTATTTTTAATAATTTTTAATCTGATAATTTTCCATTTCAATTTTTTTGTTTTTTTGTTTTTACTTATTTCTGTTGTTGAAATCTTTTCCATTCATCCCAATTGAAGATTCAATTAAGTTAATGATTTGCTTAAAATTGTGAAGTCATATCATTGATGCCGCATCATTTTTACCTGCCTATTCGCCTATTATTATGCACTATGCACTATGAAATATGCATTCTATTGGATAAATCACCAAGCGGATTCGATGATATCGAATGAAAAAAAATTTATTCAATTTTTCGATTAACTGGCATTTATTATATGCTTTTCGCAAAGAATCCATTCACAGATCGAGACGGTTGATGTTTGGTCGTCACCACGCTCCCGTTAAAAGAACGCGTTGGTGTGAAAGCCTATATGGATTTTGTCAGTGGATTGAATACATCGCGTGTGTGATTTATTGGGAAAACATGAGATCTGGATCATTTTGAACAAATTAAAAGTTGTGACAGCGCCCCATAATTTCTTTTTCATTTTTTTTTCCTGCTTTCTTTTGAATTTTGAAGCGTTTATTTCATTTTTAATGATAATAAACAATTTCAAAATCATTGCACATTGCACTTTAATTTGTCATCATCGCCGTCACCGTCGTTGTTTATCATTGTCGTCGAATATTTCATTTGTTTTCGCGTTTTTCATTTTTTTAATTTTTCACTTGAACGGTTCAATTGAATTTACTCACTGTTGTTGATCGACTAAGTCGCACTGCTAAACAAAACGGAATTTTTGTAATAGTTTGGCCGTTCCTGTAACGGACTCTTAACATCACGTTCGCCGGTTTGTTGTCGAGTTTTTCGGTCCATTTCGATTTCATGTGCCAGCGATTCTATAATTGTAAGTGGCAATATCGGAATAGAACAAATGTACGAAAGAGACAAAAAATCAAATTAGAAATGAAGATTATAAATTATTATTATGATTTTTTGAAAGGCTTATTAAACGAATAAATGAGGAAAATTTTCCAGTGAAAGGGTTATTTAAACGCATTCGCTAAATTTACAATATTTATCGGCAGCTTTCAATAGCAATTTAATGAGGCACTCTTGCTGTTCATTTACTCTCAACAAGAATTAAGCGCGAAAAAAGAAAACAAATGAATCTATTATCATCACAACATCGTTTAAAGAACCCTTTTAACATTTGTGATTCCGAAAATGTCTGGCAAAATGCACATTTGGCAATTATAATTATTCACGTTAGATTGAGAATTTGATTTGCGACGTCAAATGTGAAATATGAAATGCGAAGGAGAAAAGCAATTTTTTTTCTATTTTTTTTTCTGTTTTAATTCAAAAGCTTGAGTGATTGACTACACACGCGTTAGACAAGCAAAATCATCTAAAATTCGATTTCTAACCTGAATAATTCTGCCAAAATGCACCGATTGCCAGTTGATCAAGCCCTGGAATATTCCAAGACTTACTATTTGTATCAGTAAGTGGGTGTTGAGATGATAAAGACTCACGATTATTTGCGTATGGACTTTCTCTTTCAGCCGATGACGGCCGCTCTTTTCGTTCATTATTTGATTCGCTTCGTTTTTCTTTGAATTTATCGAAAAAAAAAAATTGGGAAAAATAATGGAATTAATGAGGTTTGGCTTTTTGTTGGATTTAATTTCAAGTGTAGAGTTATTTGAACTTCTTAACGGATTCAACATTGATAAAAAATGATAAAAATTTATAGCCTAAACTCAACATATTCGCTCAGATCATCATTGAAGACCGAATGGCAGAAATGGATTATTTAAAATGCATGAAAGAGTTTATTTACCTGTTAGTAATCGCAATGCATCGGCTGGTGCACCCGATGTTTTTAATGCTTCTTCGATTTGATTTCGTCGTTTCAATTCGGCATGGAATTTTTGCTGGAAACGAATTCGAGCTTTTCGCTCCTTTTTGTGACGTTTCTGGTAGAGCTCTGTTGAATTGGAAAAAAATAAACAGAAAAAAAATATTAATTTTTCATTCAAGTTGATTGTTGTTAGAAATTCTCTGATGAATTTCGAGTGACATTGTCGAAAGACGAAAAGATTGGGTGTCTGACATAATTTCAAATATCTTATTCCGTTTGAATACGTTTCACCAGAATTTCGAAAGAAAACAGATACGTTCAGGATATTCGGTATCCTGGCTACCACCATTGAATGCTGAACGCAACGGTCAAACGTACAAAATAAAATTACAATGAAATTTAAATCGAATAAACGATTCAAAATCAAACTAATTGAAATCGACGGAGCAAAGAAACGACAACAACCGTAAACGATTCAAAATATTCGATGCAGAACGCAGAAGCAAAATGAATTGAATAAAAATATTAATTTGGCATTATATTGAGACATTGGCGCCGAAAAGTTAACCGCAATACGCATTTCACTTGACATCCTGTTAGGTTGTGTGTTGTGTGTTTTGCTTTTGTTCTTGTTTTGGGTTTTTTTGTTTCACTGCATGCTCACCGTTTGCCATGTAAATTTGAGGCCGAATGTAATTCGATCCCGTACCTCATTCCTCATTTGTTGTTAGCAAAGCACACGTTATTAGCAAAGCACACCGATGCGAACCGATATACACGGTGAAGACATAAATAAATCCGAATTTTTTTTCTTTCTGTTTTTAACTCTTTGCCGTTTCAGTTTAGTTTCGGTTGCGATTGACTCCCATTTGCCATATGTTGTTTTTGATTGAATGAACATTGAAATCGAATGATTTCCCAAAATTGAAATACAATATCGTTGAATGAACAAAAAAAAAATCGATACAAAATGGAAATACAAAGAAAGAAAGAAAGAAAAGAGAATCCCTTTTCAAAAAAAAAAAAAAATTTATGAAGAAACATTAAATCAAGCCTCCTTCTCACTTCACTTAATCTCAATGACAGATACAATTCATTCACGCAAAAATGATTCGGATAAAGAAAATGCAACATAATTCTTAGGACGCTATCGAATTGAACTTTGTTGTTGGATTAACGGCGGTGCAATCACAATTTGTTTTATTTGTTGATTGAATACGCTCAAGAAACAAACGGACGAACGCTACTTCATTATTATTTTTTTTTTCACTGGTGTATTTGATTGAAAATGAATACGAAAACTGAATGTGTTAAATCGTATGCAAAACAATTCCAGGAAACCGCATAATGTGACGGATTCAACGAAATTTCATCGAACGAAATTTGAGTTGATTTCATTTGACATTTTCGAATAGGTTCGAATATATTTAAGAATTGACGAACGAAAAGAAAATGAAAATAACGACTTACCTCGCAATTTTCGTTCATCGGCTAGTTGCCGCTCCATTGAATCCTTGCATTCGCGCTCTCGCAAAACATCCATTTTGAGTTCAGCTGCCCGCGAAAAGGAAAGAGATTAAAAAAATATGAAAACAATTGATTAGTCCCGGTTTGATTTCAAGCATTTTTGGAGGTTTAGGCCATCGCACATTTTTTTTCCACAACAACCCAATAAACGATTTGCCGTCGGCTTTTTGTTTGCCAGAACTATCAGATTTAGGTTAATTCAGAATATTTTCATAAATAAAAAAAAAATTAACAAAAAAACATGATCCAAAATCAGCTGAATAATTAATATTGATTGTTTTCGTCGCGACTATGTAGTCCATTTTCGATTTTCCATACATATGAATAATAAAATAAAAGATTATGAACAGTGAACGAAAAAAAAACAAAAAACTCGCTAACAACCGGCGACGAAAGAATGAGGCGTAACAAAATGTGTGTAAACTAGTCAATATGTCACGGGTAACAAGAGTTTAATTTTGAATAAAATGCTCACCTTTTTCATAGGTAATTTGTCGTTCCTGTTGTCTGGCGTTATCAGCGGCAACTGTCAATAAACTTTGAATATTCCGTAACAGTGTTTCGGTTGACGATAAACCTTGTTGTTCGGTATCGGCATTATTTTTTACGCCACTTGCAGCAACGGCAGCCGCAGTAGCAGCTAATGATGTGTAATTTATTGCCTGTTGATGTGAATCGGAATTCGGAACTGATGTGGCTGGCTGCTGTTGCCCTCTATCACGTTCATTATCACTCATATCTATAAATAATAATTGATTCACGATCGGAATGGATTTCGATGTTAGTTTTTTGCATTTAAGAGATTTTTTCAAATAGGTATTTGCGCTACACTAAAAAATAATTTTCGAAATTGACAAAAAATGAAATATTTGAATGACTTGAAATTACCTTCATCTTTATCTTCGCGATCGTCGACATCTGAAATATTATCACTTAGATTTTCATCGTCATGAATGGATGGAGCCGGTGATGGGTTTTCACTACGATCACTTTGGTCGCCTGTACTTCCTTGATCGAGACCTGATTTTGATAGATTTAACACCGGACTGTGGCCGTTCGATGAACCTTAAAATAATAATAAGCAATTAATCATAACACATTGATGCTTTTTGTGCTAATTTTTGAGTTGAGCATTTATCACCACTTACCATTGTGTGATGTGTGCTCTCTTATTTTTTGATCATTAGTTTGGTTTCGGTCATCAACACGCTCCTCTCGTAATCTAATTTATTTTTGTTCAAAAAGTCCAATTTTAGATACAAGAATTTTTTCAAAAGGTTCCGACGGAACTCACCTCTCCAAATGCTTAACAATGTCTTCGTAAGCGGCTCTACAATTTTCCCAGATCCCAGATCTGAACAAAAAAAAAAATAAAAGTAAAAAAAAAATATTGAACATATTCTAGTGTTGAGTGCTAGGGGCATTCATCGCCGCAAATGAACGCGAATATTACGAATATTTGCGAATAACAAAAATATTTTCATGAACGTTGCAGATTCGTGCGAATATTTGCGAATATTTGCGAATAAAATGTATAGTCTATATGAATGCACGAATACAGGCAAACATTGTTGACAGCTAGAATGATAGTCAACTTTGAAAGAGAAACTGAAGGAAAAATTTCTTTTAAGTAGGAAAATCTACAGCTTAACCATCAAAATACTTTTGTTAATATTAAAAATGGACACAATAATATTTTTATGACAAAAGATAGGTTCAATCAGAAATTCATTCAACAATAAATTTTAGTAATAACTATTGACTTTTCCGATGATCGACCTCTATTTCTTCTTCGCATCCCCATTCTTCTCTTCGCTTCAAAACAAAATTTCTTTTAATTATGCACGAAACTTTTTCTTTTTTTATGAAAACGTTTTCACGTTGCGACGTTCGAATCATCACAAACGTCAAATGTCAATGAGAATATTGTGAAGCTAGTGGCGAATAATATCGAATATCGCGGATGCACACTGCATCTTTACGAATATTTGCGAATAGTTGCGAATAAATACACAACTTTTAAATATTCGTAAGAAAACACCGAATGATATGCGAATATTTCAAATTTTTTCCTCGATAAATGCCCCTAGGTTGAGTGGTAAAGGGGCTTAAATTACCTGGCAATTGCATCCATGTTCGGCATATTTGGTTGTCCTTTCATGAGTTGGCTATCGTGACGTGGTAAACCATGTGGCGGTATACCAGGACTCATCATGGCACCCGGATGATGATTCATTTGCATGAATTGCATATGATTCAAATGTGTTGGCGGTGGATTATAACCATTTGCAAGCAATGGTGATTTTTCCATTCTCGAAATGTCTGCAATGAAAAACGAATCCACGTTTATTTCTTTTTGAATTCGAAAACGAGAAAAAGAAGAAGAGGAAAATAAAACGAATGCAAAATTAAACAGAGGATATGAAATTAGATTCACGCTATCATCAACAGCTCTCTGGTATTCCATCACTTAAAGTGGATTCACTCAAAAAATTGATACGATAACAAAATGTATAACATAATGTACGCTTTGGGTTTCATCAAAGCACCATTCACAATTGAATGAAGTGAGTTTATTATGTTTGGTTGTACAATACCAAAGAGACATACCCCACACACCAGAGACCAAAGCAAAAATCAAACATAACATAAAATCTTATCTAAAATGAAAAGCGTTAACGAATCGAATGGATGCATGTTGAACACGTATCGATTGTTAATATTTTCATATCGTTCGTCCATTTGCACAGCGCTGAAGAACATTTCGAGCATGTAATCGGTATCGAAATTGTAAAACAACAACTCTACTCGAGTATCTCTTTCAGCTTCTTTTCAATGGTGCAATTCAATTTTGTTCTGCATTAATTCGTTCATGTCGTTTCAAGCATCGCATCATCAACTGAAGAATATAAGCGTTTAGAATCAAATCGTTGTTATTTAATAAATTTTTAAAGATGCAAAATGTGCCAATGTTACCGAACAACCAGCAGTATTATGAATTGCGAATCGGAAATTTTTTAGAAAAAAAAAAACAAAATTAGCAAAAGAAATATTCATGTATCTCGTATCGCGTCTCTGATTATAGCATTCAGATTGAAAAAATCTGTAGCTGTGATAACGGTTGCCGTGAGTTTTGCAAAGTTTTGAATGCACAGGTTTTCGATCTTCTCAAAACGTTGGTGTCCATTCCTTCCTTTTCTTTTCGTGAATCTCTTATGAAAAATATCGAGTACTTCACAACGGCGCATTTTTTTCTCTTTCTTGATTTGCTGGCATTCGAGTGTTGGCTTTGGCTTTGGTTTCTCTTCTTATGAGTATTCAGTATTCAGTAATCAGCCGCCGCATAAATCAACAAACCACACATAAATACGTGAACAACACACGCGGCATTCACTTTCTGCTCGATTAAACACGACTCAATTCCCCTCTCTCTCTCTCTCATTCCATTTCATGTTCTGTTTGATCGTAGATCGTAGCTTGCGTATGGTGTTTTGGTGTGTGTTGGTTGGCATGTCTTGTTCATCAATACCAGCACAAGAGATTGAGATAAAAACCAGCAAATTGATTGCATTCGAATGTTTAATCAAATGGAACCAACAAAAAAAAACCCCAATGCAATGACTTTTTGTTTTGTTAATTATGGGAATTGAAGAAAACATTTTTTTCTTTCAATCTTTTGATTGGAAATGCGAATTGAATTGATTTATTTGACAATTGAAGTTGCAAATTCTTCGGTGAATATCAAACGATACAAATGCGGAAAAGATTAACAATGGAATTAATCGATGTGATTCGAAAGAAAACCACAATAATTTTTTGAATGGAATGCCGTTTTGTCATTTCATTTCGGCTTCATTTCATTGATGATGACGCAGTTGGAGCCGTTTTTTCCGTTATTAACAAATATTTTGTTGAATGACACAAAATTATTATTAGCTATTATTATGCAACTGAAAGATTACTCAACACGAAATCATAATCTCTAACCGTCTCTTCCACTGTTCTCCAGCCATGCGGCAAAACTGTATCAATTATTATTAACATTCGCTATTACATGTGTCGAATGAATGTACGCGCTCACACACACAATATAAAATAATAATAATAAAATCCAAACAAAACGGATTCGGTTAGCTTAGCCTCCGGAGAATTATCATTTTCCAAAATGGAATCAACAAGCAAAATAACTGAATGGAATGAATGAATGGTAAAAAAAAAAATGTTGTAATAACGTAACAAAACAATAATAACAAATGTAATAGCACGAAATGACTGGGAGAGGGGCCAGGGAAAATACACATTCAAGTCGAAATCGAATGTTGAAAATTAAAAAAAATTGTCCATATTGACATTGAATGGCAACTGTGTGAATGAATAAGGAAGTTTATGCCCAATTCAATTTGAATATAATAAATGCACATTTAATAACTATTCTGGATATGATTCATACGTAAATGATATGTTCAGTGTTTCGATGCTCTCCAGCCAGTAAGTAATATACTTTTCGTTATGTATTTGTTAGACATGTTATTAAATTTCGGTTTAAATATTGCACACGCAATAACAATAATAATTCTCGAATATATTTTTCCAAATACACACACAATGAAAATATGAAATAAGAGACTTTTATGTAAACAAGCGAACAGCTCACGAATACTATTCTACATAGTTACTATTGTAACAAACAGCATAAAATAAATAAAACATCGAATTGTTGATAAAATAAAAAATATATATTTAATTTTGCAAATTCAGGAATCGAACGCTGGGAGAAAAAGAGAAATAATAACAATAAAGAGCCCGCGTACAATACAAAGAGAAATTGGCTGTTTGTTCATTTCTTTTGAGTTACAGTCTAAGTGCATTAATGCGTTTGAAAGTGTTCGGTATTCTTCTGGATATAAATGTATATTTTACAAGCTGTATATTTTACGTATTAAGAGCGACAGCATGCGGCAATGAGTACATCAAAATTGGCTATATATTGCAATAGAGAACAGTACATCTGCCACTTATGTAGCTTATAGTAGCAATCATTTCATTTTTTTTCTGTCTGTATTTGTAATATTCAATTTCATTTTTTTTCTTTCCACAAACGACCGAACCATTTCAGTCGTCACCCAAAAGAAAAATTTCATATACTACAACTTTTGTGTGAATTTTTCGCATTGAAAATGTTTTCAATGTACGTTCGCCAATCATACCCCTTTTTCATTTCCCTGGATTTGAATTCGGGGGGCGGAGGTAGCGGGGGGGAGCAATGTAATTCAATAAACTCGGCTCAATTAAAATTCAATTGGCAATGAAAATGAATATTGTCACAAAATTCGATCCCACTATCGAACGGATAGCTATTGGCTCAATTTCCGGCTTCAAAGACTCCTCGAGTTTTTATTCGTTAAAATTGACATTTGCCATTTTTAACCCACCCAATTCAATATTAATCACATTTCTAATTACATTTGGTTGTAGTCCATTTGGTCATTACTCGCATACTTTGTCGCTGATGTGAAAAACCAACATCATCGTTTGAATATGCATATATTTCTATTATTCAGTATGCAATGCTATTAATATGATGAATTAGGCAACAACTACCTACAATCTATTGATATTATTACATGTTTTTAAAAATGATGATTGCAATTCAACCAGGAAGAAAAAATTCTACCGCAAAAAAAAATCATTAAATTGAAAGGGAATGGGAATGGTTGACAACAATTGGAACGGATGCCGATTTGTTTCATTTTGACCGAATTATTATCGATGGAACAAAGGAAACCGGAATAATTCTGAATGCAGTATTCAATATTCAAGTGCTATTATTTTGGCATTAAATACAAATACAAAAATCTATAATATGTATTATGGATACCTAATGGAAACTCAATGATCGAACACCAAAAATATTGTATAACATTGAAATTAAATTTTTTTTTATATCAAACAAGAAAAAAAACACAACCGAAAACAAAATTCCAATCAATATGAATTATTATGAATTGGTAATACTTTTGATTCAAATGCACCATATGGAGAATGAAGAGCGGATTTTGTCTACTTGAAGAACTAATTCAAAAGCGATTCGAAACATTTGTTGCTACCAATGGCTGATGTCGTTGTTAAGTTTTTCTTTTTTTTGGTGTTGTTAATTCTCTGCTCTTCGGATCAATAACAACAATAGATATAATGATTGAACAAAAATTATTCGAATGCAATTTTATTCATTGAAAAACCGGATTTTCAGCTGTTTGATTTTGATGCATTTGGAAAATATAATATTTTTGCGGTATCGCATTCAATGAGCACTGATCACAATAATAATACTAATAAGTATGAATGAATGAATGAATGAAAAACTTCACAACGGCAATCAAACCGCAATATTCGATACTTTTCTCATTTTTTCGGTTTATTTTTATCATTGGAATTTGTTTGGAGTTTGGATCGATTCGAAAGATGTTTTTAATGTTCTCATCTCAATTCGCATGACAATCGATCATAAATAATAAATGATAAGTTTCAAGGAATCAGGAAAGAGAATATGCTCAGTGTTCGGTGCCCGGCAAAGAAGCGCAAATTGTGTTGAAATCTTTCGTCGCGCACATTCAACAAAATAATGCCAATAAATTTTCGATTTACACGATTCGAATTATGTTATAATTATTATTATTGTTTGTTTTGATTAAAATAATGTGTGCGTGCCAATCGAAAACCAATCGACGCTATTTATTATTTATTTAACGTTTTTTTTCTCCATTTTTCATCTTCTTTCATTTGGACTCGTTTGTTGTCTCTTTGGATGCCGAGTTAAGTTTGAATCGAGTTCACAGTGTTTTATTCGCGTGTTAAATCTTAACATGATGTCGTTCATTGAATGAAATGGGCTTACAATGGCAATAATAATGATTAAAATAATCTACCGATAAACAGTTATACACGAAATTATTAATATCGGTAAAGTCCACTTCAAAAAGAGAAAAAGAAAGAAATGTCTCCTGTATTCTGTACTCTGCACTCTGCCAAATGAATGTGAACAGAATATCGAAACATACAATATGCTGGTTGGAGATCCCCAAATCCCAGACATTCATACAAGAAGAAGTGAACTAATAAATTACACATTCTCTTCTTCTTTTATTTGATCTTTTTAAAACTTTGAATAAACACATGTATGCTGCAGCCGGGCAGGTTCCGTGATTCTTTTCCCTTTGTTAATTGTCAGTTTGTGGATCGGAAACAAAAACCGGATAAACAGATAACAACACCGGTGTTTAAGATCCAAAAGAAAAGATGTGAATAAATAAGCCGAATGCCAGCACAAAAACGACCAAAACAAAAAATTATTACAATAAAATATTGTTTTGTTGCTTTGACTTTTGAAATAAAATAAAACATTTCGAGAAATAATTAAACGGAATAAATATTACATCGACAGTCTACAATTATCATATGAAACAAATAAAAATGAATTATCTAAAGTTAAACAGCAAACAGTTTTGCATTTATGTATCGCATTGTATTGTGTATGGTGTGTGTGTGAGAAAGTGTCTGTTTGTATCAATATAAATGGTATCGTTTGGTGTGTTTTTTTGCTTTTTTATTGCCATTTCTATAACTGCCATTCATAATAACATATTATTTGTTATTCTGAATGTGTGGAGATATGAATGTGAACATTGAAATTTTGTGTTCATCTTTCGCGCATTCAGTGTGTAATTGGAGTTTTAGTTGTTGGTTGTTGGTTTCGTTTTTCACGTGTGCCTTTTGTTACCCAAAGTCAAGAATATTTCAATTGAAGCCTCTTTTCCACTTCGTTTTCTTATTATTATTATTTTTTTTGTCGTTTCGCCTTATAATCGTGAAAAAGTGTTCAATTTATGAATTGTATATCGTTTGTCTTTCGTGTTTTGCCACACATTTAGGTCCATGCCTTCGTTATTTTTTTTTTTTTTTTTTTCTGATTCGGCCAGTTTTTAGCCGATGAATGAACAAAATGAAGAAACCACCGATTACAACCATATACAGGAAACGTACATAACAGGGAAACTGTGAATGCTAAATGTATCAAAACACTTGAAAACGCTGACGATCGCAAGACTTACAATGGAAAACAATTAAATTAATAATAAACAACTGAAGAAAAAAAAAACTCAACAAATGGAATAATGAAATCGAATGAAGTGAAATTGTTGAATTTAATTTCTTCTTTTCTTTTTTCTCTACCGGAGTTGCTCTTCAATGCGTTACAATCGGAATGCAAAAGAATACATGAATATTGCAATGTATTCAATGTCTCTTTATCTTTATCATGCATGTGTGTGTGTATGTGTGTCTGCGCTTGGTCAACAACTATAATTTTATGATTAAAAAGCATGCACATTCATTGAGCTCAATTCGCATACGATTATCATGCTTAATGTTGTGTCGTCTTATTCGAATGATTGTTTTTTTTCTTTTCGTTTTCGAAACACTTTAACATTCAACACACACAGGGCGATTCCATTCCATTACATTTCATCATTTCGCAGTTTTTTCGACTTTGAATTCAATTCATAATTCTCTTTATTATTTTCTTTTCTTTTTTTTTGTTCTATTTTAATGTGCAGCACCAGCACCAAAAACAGCAACCAGATAATGGACGACCGACAATTTTCGCTAAACATATGCGATAACAAATGCTCACGCATGTAAATTTCATATTAAATAATTCGTTTCGTGCATCGTTACATTAAAAAGGTGGTGTTGGATCATTTAGATACGTCAGAAAAGTGTTCTATCTCTCTATCTCTCTCTCTCTCTCTTTCTTTCTTCATTTCTTTCTTTCGCATTTTTTTTTACTATTCTTTTTTGTTCATTTTTCCATTTATTGTACACATAATAATAAGTTGATGTGAAAAACTTTGTGCTTTCTGTACTCGATTTTCCAATATTTTTTTTTTCATTTATTCATAAAATGTCACCATGTATTCAGTGTTTGGTGCCCAATGCAGAGGCAAACTGGTGCGCTGTCAATTTCAATTAAATAAAAAATATATTTATAAAAATGCATGCGTGCAGACGACCATTTATGTCGTGGTATTGTCGGTTCTGATTTATTTTTTTCGAACAAATGAAATCCAATCAACTCATCGTCGATTATTATTATTGACGATTGAGACCGGTTGGTATCGGATGGTCGGCCAATCAGTCGAAAATGAAAACGCCACTTTTACTTTTGATCGAATTCTTTCACGAAACACAATAAAAATAGCATAATGTTAAGCGAGAGTCGATCGATTCAAAAGACTATAAGATTATGCATAAATCACCGATCGATTTTGCCGATGGACCCGGTAATTTGGTGACCGCTAAAATAGAATTGCCCTCAGGAAATCCATCAAATATAACTGTATCAATATTCGCATTTCAAAGCATTTTATGCGGCATTCTGTGTTGGTTGTATCAAAAGTGATTCACCTGGCTGGGGCACAAGTTTTTCAGTTTTTCATTTAGTTTTTTGTATTGTTTTAAAATAAATTTAAATTAAAACGACATCCGATTCGATCGTTGTGCCATGCATATTGATGCGTTAATTATTGTATCCCTCATATCGCATACAACAATATGATTAAAATCCAAGAACCACAAACAATGGTCAATGGTCAACGCTCAAGATAGAAATACATTTGAAAATGCGGCAACAATTTCCAAATGCTTCAGGTTATATTTGCACATGTTCGACCTTCGCATCGCATTCAAGCCCGTCTATCGGGTATCAAAGAATTGAGTGTTTCGGTATCGAATCACTGATGAAACCAAAATATACTAAGATGCTAAAGACTTAACCACAGTGAAATGTGTGGCAAGTCCCCAATTTCTATTTTCGATTCGATCGAAAGTATGATATTATGCATTTAATGCATTTAACAAAGGAATTCGACGATTGCAAGCGCACGTTCATATCAGACACATCATTATATCCTAAATACGAATAGCGATACAAAGGCAAATAGCAAACCAAAACGACACCGTGCCCTTAATCAACACAAATGAAAAACGAAAGTTACAACAAAACGACAACACGATACGAGCACACACACACACACACACACATCTCTCATGGTGATGGTGAAAAGGTGAAGCATAAGATGACCAGACACAGAGAAAAAGGATCGACATCAAGCAAATCGAACAAAAAATAAATTTTATTGTAAAATTACAAAATTACTATGTATTTTTGGTCAATCGTTTAGGCATCTCGTCAATTATGTTGAGTATTATTGGGTTAGCGATCGTTTATTGAGTCTTTTTCGATGCTTTTTTTTTCTTTTTCAATTTATTCATTCGTTTGCTTTGTTTCATATTTTGTTTTTTTTTTTGTTTTTCGCAACGTGGATCGTTGGTCTCTCGCCAAATCTATTTTCAGATCATGGCATATCCATTATGATATTAGCAAATGTTCAACATTAAAGTATAAACGAATTGAATGACTTATTATTATTATCGTGGCCTTCGTGTAAAATGTGAACAATTCACGATTTGAACTGAAGATGATACATGATGCCAGCAATCGATGGAATTCCTTATTCACAACTTTCAATAAAATAATTCTCTCGTTGTTATGCGATCGGAATGTTGAGCGTGAGTTCAAGTATTCGGTCTGGAACTGGTATGGCCATCGTATTATTATCGAAAAATGCGAATAAATTATTTGAATAATTTTTTTTTTCGAAGACGAATTTCGATAGATTTTTTTTTTTTTTTTTTTGGTTCGGCTCAGACTTTTTGTTGCTCTTTGGATTTTTGTATCTAATTACAATGATTAAATTTCGATTCCGATTCCTGATTTAATTGGAGCCATTTATGCTCTATTGATCTAACAGTAAATCACGATATTTCATATTCTATATTTTCATATTCTGAGAAATCTCAACGAAGCGGTAAATATTTTATGGCATTTTTGGTCTTTTTCTACGTTTCTAGAGGATATTCATTCGGACTGATGGAATCAAGCGTGATCAAGAGTGTCGGAAAAAATAGAGCGAGAGCGAGAAAGAGAGAGAGAAAAGGATGAACAACGAAAAAAAAGAGGAAAAATTTGAAACTCACCATTCATGTGTCCGTTTTCGTATGGATAGTCACCGTTATCTAATCGATGTTTCTTCATCTGTGGATGATGCGATAAATGACTCGCAGGTAAAGATAATCCGACAGGTCCACGTTTTGGTGGCCGTCCCGGTCTTGAACTATTAAAAATGACAAATTCAAAATTAAGAAAAATTAGCACGAACATTTCTCAAGAAAAAGAATATATTCTTTTAATAAAAAGGCGAATGATTTTTATGTCTTGCGGTCAAAGCAAAGATTTGCATTTTTTGTTTTTGTTTTTTGCTTTTCTGAATCCTTTGTCCGAAGAAACTAATTGATGTCAAACATATGGTTGTAATTATTATCGACGATTGACTTGTTTTCCCGTCGTATTGTTAAAGCAAAAATTATATTTCAACGCCAGCTTTGCCAACGCACACTCATTTCGATTCAATTTCGAATTGGCATCACTGCCAATTATTTTCATTGAACAAAAGCACACACATATGTCGAGAAATTCCTCCGAATTTCAACACAATTCAATAAATAAATAAAATTATTGGTTTAAAGACACCTTTTAATTATACAGTAAAAAAAAAATGAAGAAAAAAAGATTACTAATTTGTAGCTGTTTGCGAATATGTAACAACCTTGTTAACAATCAAAACGTAAAACGAATTAAAACCTGAGTCGAAAAGGTCGTCACAGATGTGTGACTCAAATCTGTTTGTTTTTTTTTTTGGTACGTTGAAACGTCGCCAATATTTCAATGAAACTAAACAGTGAAAACTGAACACAGTTTATAGTTGAATTCGTTGGCGGCTTGTGGTCTGCATTTCTAATAAAAAACTATGAATAGATTGCGCGATTGATTTCAATTGTTGCCAAGTCATAATTAAATTTGATTTTCGCAATGAAATTGAATAAATACAATGAGAAATGCGCATAGCAAAAACTTCGATGTGGGTAAAGAATTTACAATCCATTTCTAATTACAATTTGTTTGGTGATGTGTTTGTCTGTAGATTTGAAAAATACATAATCCTTTTTAGTGTCGGTACTTTGCCGAAATGCATCTCACCGAAAAGCAAATATCAAATGAGTGATTCGAATAAATTCGTTTAGATTTCAGAGTCATTAAAACTCTATGCATTGGATAAACACAATTTTTTTTTTAAAGCAGGCAATTTGGAATCATGTTTTTCCGTGTGATTTTATGATTGAGACAATTATTTGTGTTTCGACAATTTAATGCAAAAACATTTTGTTCAATAAATCGGCACCGAATCATTTTGACGACTTTAAATGTTTAAAATTAAAAAATAAAATCAGTTGGTGGGCATACTAAAGTCCACTATGTAAACATAAATCAACAACAGCCAAACGAAATCCATTACAACAAAAACCACTTTCGATTTGTCTTTTACATATATTCTGTATGATGGTAAATGGAAAGGAATAGGAGAGCGACAAACAAAGCCGGTAAACGACCGCGATTCGAATGGATTCGTTGAAATGTTGAAATTTGCTTTGATTTATTTGGTTAGGTGTTCATATTTTCGGCGCTTGCCATTTTCGGCTTCGTATTTCTTGGTATAAAATGCATTTAAATGGGGCATTCAAATGAATTTATTTCATAAATATATTGTAAATTTTATGCTGTCGGAAATAGTTTTTTTTTTTCCATCGATTGCATTCCTAAATTTGAATCACAGCTGACTCTAAAGCAGCCAAATTTGGCATTTACATTTCACTTGCAACAAAAACAAGGCACTTTTGAACAATTTGAATTTTTAATTGAAGTTGATGCGATCCAAAGATAAATCTTATAGGTTCGTAATAGTTGAAACAGATGCTCTTGGGTAAAAGGGGTTCCAAATGTGCTCAGAACGATAACGAACACTTATTTTTCCTTTTTGTAGACGAAGTTGTAAATGTGCGATAGACAATAGACAAAAATATTCATTTTTGTTTTTGTTTTTGGAAATGTATTAATGCAATTGCCTAACCAACTAAGTGAATTACAAAAGTTCCATGTTCATTGTCGACTGTAACATGGCAGTTGATTTTTTTGGAGATGCAATGAACGATGCTCGATGTGATGAATGATGGAATGAATGATCTATATTTACTTTTTTATGGCTCTTTTGATTCATATTGCATTGAATATGACATATAAATGCAAACAGATGATGTTTCTATTTGACGAAACAGAATCTAAAAAATGAACAGCCGATCGAAATTAATCGGTTTTCTGGTTTTTCTACTTTTCAAATGGAAAAAAAGATTTCTCATTTGATTTTTTTCTTTTTTATTATCATTGACTCAGTGTCTCGGTACGATTACGCTGTGAACATTTTGTGAACAGTAAGCATTTAGCTTAAACAAATGAAATGATTTTTATTTGCTTTTTGATATCAAAATCGTTATGGAATTCTTTCGTCTGTTTGGTGTTTGAATCTGTTGTTTCCATTCAAATAAAGATATAAATTTAAATTGCGCACGAAAAACAACAAGGAAATGAGCAATAAACAAATGCTACGAACAAATAAATGGCGCTACTGAAATAAGCAGATAAAACATTTCAATTTGATCATTTCAAATTGCGCATTTACAAAACGAAATTGGAAATAAAGAAGACGCACAAGGTAGACAGTGTACATATTACAACGGGCGGTTATCATTTCATTGGTTTCGTTTTAAAAATTTATATAATAATAATTTATTTCATTGTATTCGGATTCGGATTCCGATTCCACAGCAGAAAGCGGAAAATAAAATAGAAATACGTGAAATTGAATTATGAAAAAAGAGACTTTGGGAAAATGATTTGGTATCGTTTCGTTGCAGGAGGATTGTAGACGTTGAACAATGCAATCGAAATTAGCATATGATGATTTTCTGCTCTATTTTCATTGTGAATCATTTTTAATCCAATTCAAATGAAGCAACAAACAAGAAAACCCTCTGACGTTTTGACGATTAATTTATACAAATATTCACTGTTTATGATACGGCAATGGTATAGTTTAACTGCTATTCCCCGTGTGTGTTCTCGACCATGTTTTCCATAAAATTGGCAATAAAATTTTACTTTTTTTTTTCGTTGTCTGTTGAATAGTCAATTTGTGTGCTAAATTACTCGTTAAACAATTTTAAAATACCATTTAAATGTGTATACATGGAATCAATCGCATTGACGCGATTCCTGACAACTGACGACGCGCCTGTTGCCTATTTATTGCATAGCACAAACAAAACATTAACTATCTCTGGGCTCTAAGTGACGACGATCCTAAGTAAACAACGGGATTTTCTCATTCGTTTGGATAAAATTGTTTCAATTAGAATTCATTTTGAATAAAATATCATTTGAATTTGAATGTAATTGCTACTTTGGACTCATAGTCAGCTATAGCGAAATAAAATTGCGCAATATATTCTTCGTGTCTTTCAAATCGTTAAAAATGGAATTGCTGTTGAAAAAAAAAACATGGAAAAGTCATTTCAATGCAATCAAAAACCAATTAATAAATAAAGTGAAATGAAAATAAAGAAAAATTAAAACAAAAATTTAAACAGAAAAAAAAGTGAATTGTAATGAAGTGTATTTATTCAAAGAAGCGCCACCGCGTCTTTGTTCTATTTCGATTTGTTACGCACCATCACACGTTATGATGCACAAGAGAGAGCTCATCAAGTCAAATAGAACATCCAAAACATAAACAACAAATGTCGATGATGAAAAAAGGCGCTCCGTGTGTGTGAATGCGTCAATCAATTGACTGTGCAATGCTCATTGCCATCACCATCGCCACTGTAATTATTTCTTTATCGGCGCGAAACGAAAAAAAAACTGAGTATTCATTCTTCGGCACCAAACCAAAGACAGATCAATCAATATTTTCATTATTTATTCGAAATCATAGTAAATCTAGCAATAGATTGAATCGACTGAATACGAAGTACGGAGATGAAAAAAGACGAAGACGAAGAAATTGAAAAAGGAAAATTTCACCGCCCAAAATCCAATTTCAATTCAATATGTTCGAAAGTGCAATGATCAAATCGATCGATTTGAATGTTTTCATCAATCATTCATTATTATTATTCATCGGGTTTGTTCGGAGTGTTCGGAATGAAAATCAAAGATTACGATCAAAATCATAAATGATACATTTGTAAATAGAGGTGAAGAAATTGGTAGTAACAATGATCATAATACAGAATCATAGGAAAAAGGTAGCCCAAAACAAATGAAGAGCTGCCGAGAAGAGAGACACAGCAAGAGAGTGGAAGAAAAAACGGTAAATGAAAAATGTTATGAGTCGTAACAGCTTGGGATGAGATTTAAGAAAAATTTTGAATGAAAAAAAACACATATGTTGAAACTGGATTCAGGAAAAAAAAGGGGATGCGTTGAGACCTTAAACCAAAATACAAAAAAAAAATGCGTCTTTTATCTTTCACATCATCGTCATATTCAGAATTCACATCAGTTTTGATTCTTTTGTGTGTTTGTGTTTTTTTTTTCTCTTTTCAATCTGAAAAAAATCATTCACATATCATTCGAAAAGAAATGAAGAAGAAAAGCATCAATGGTAGAAAAATTTGTGCAATGTAACACCGAACAAATTGAATGAAATGATATATCTTTGTCCGACTTTGAAATGCATGCGATGAAAACAAAAAAACAGAAAAAAACAGTATCCATCAACATATTGATTTCTTGCTGTGTTTTGACGGATAATTATGTTGTATGGTGTATGGCATTGTTGTTGCATTTGGATTTTTCTTCCTTTTGTGTCCGCATCCGAACCGATCCCAACCGATAGACAAAGTTCTTTAAAAAGCGAAATGATTCAGTGTCTCTCTCGTCATTGGCAACAATCACATGAATGAACGGAATTGAATTCACATTTTTGTTTTTTTTTGCATGCGATGGCAAAAGATAAAGCGAAAATGAAATGGAAATTGAATCGTAAATGAAATGATTCTGTGGAAGCATCATGTAAATCAAAATATTAATCACATCTTTTGGATTCCAATTGCAAAATCGCTGCATGAAGCACAAATTGAATTTTATTGTTTTGAAGGTTTTTTTTTCTCTTGCTCCTCTTGGCCGCCATTATTTTGTTTTTATGCGATCGCAAAATCATGTTTATAGAAATCGATTTGGATTCATTTAATCCTTTGCATCGTTTGGCGTTGTTAACAACATTGTAACGAGAGAAAAAAAAAATATAATACTTTTCCTTTCGCACTTGGTCTCTTAAGTCACTGTCTGTTTGATGTGAGCAGTAGTAATACTTCATGTGAGGCCCTTAAGAATCGAATATTCTTTTCTTTTTCAATTGATAATGGCAGACCATTCGGAACAGACTGAACTACTGTTGATGCTCGAAACACTGAAATGACATGCACATTCAAAACAACAGCCAACACAACTGATTTCACATAAACTATGACAGCTTCTGGTGGTAAATACATAGTAGCCAAGTATTTTCCAATATTAATGATTTCATCCTTATTCCATTTCTGTAAATCATCATTTGTGCAAAAAAAAAAAAATTTTTGTTTTTTTTTTGACTCGTTTCATAATCACTGCAAATGGCAAGAAAATTAACCAAACGTAATACCAAAAAGGAACAAAAAAAACGATGAGAGAAACCAATAAAATTGAAATGAATTGCTTGTAAATGTCGAAAAACGGATGAAAAGCAGAAAAACGCCGGCCAAAGGGAATTGAGCGAGCGAGAGAGAGAGAGACAAGGAAACTGAAACGATCTTTTGTATTGCGATGAATCAAATGGCCCATAAAAGTATGATGGCATCGGTCAATATTGATACGTAAATGGAAATTATTTCAAATGAAAAAAGTTATAAAAATCTAAAGAAATAACAAAACCACAGAAAATCTCAACATAATCAGGTCCATGGCTTGCTGCTGGCAAAAAAAAACACACACACACATTGTATTCCATTGAAAGGTGAATGCGAAAAAAAGAAATAAAAATGGTTCATAATAATAAGTCTGACAATTGGCGCAACAAAATTTCAATCTTCGTGTAATCTTTTGAAGCGCTCAAAATGTTCAAAACATTTCAAAGATCCCAACCAAGTATTTCAGACCAAACAAATTAGAATGTTGAATCACCGCATGTGCAATCAGTACAAAATGGCAATAACTAAATGAAAAATAATCATAAATAAATGTTTGCCACAACACATTAAATTAAATATTTATCTGTATTTCAACTGTAGAGAACTGAAGAATGAATCCAAAGTGATTTGGTCCATGCAAAAAAAAAAACGAAACAAAAGCATTGATTTTTGCAACAGAAGTAAAAATCCATAAAATAAAATCGATCAACAAACAGAACCGAAATGAAATGAAATGAAACGAAATGAAATGACAGGATGAAAACAACTAAAACAAAGTGGTAAGCCAAAAAGAGATCCGTTGATGATTCTTTTCAGCATTAAATCTTCCGCATGGTATTTATATAGATTTGTGCATTTGCACTGTTTGGACACAACAATGCATTCGTTTAGTTTAAAAAAAAAAAAAAATTTGTTTTCGGTGCATTACAAATTTGAAAAGTTATTAAACATTTTCACGTTTCTGGCATCTGGCATGGCATATATGGAAATTATCAACCGTACAAACTATTCTGGCAAATTCCAGAAACACCAAAGAAAAAAAAACTGAAACCAGAATAATTTTGAAATGCACGCGTGGAATGTTTGTGTGAACGGCGTGCATTTTCAATTTAACATAATTTGTAAGGCGATTCAAATGAATTCCAAGAATAAGGAACAGAGAAAATGAACTGATATGACATTTGAGTGAATGGCTTCGGCGGCGTTGCCTTTTCATTCCTAAAGAAGAGAACGAGCACGGTTTTTTTTAACGTAATATAAAATAAAAAGAAAGTCATTCAAATGATTTTCGATTTAAATAAAATATAAATTCTGTTCATTGATCGGACCCATCAAATTGGCCATGCGTCATGTAATTACATGGTGTAAATATCATTTTTTTTTATTTTGAAGCTTGAACTCGATCTTCGGTTCTTTTTATTAATAGTTATCCATTTTTGCTTTTTAAAATAGATGATTTTTAATTTCAATTTCCATTTATTTCGATTGCCGATGGAAAGAAGTTTCACATTTCGATTGTGTCGATGAGTGATGAAACAATTATAATAATGTTTGTGTTTGACTTTTGTTGATGTTTATTGGCCGCCATTTAAATTTCCAATCGTTCCATTCTTCTTTTTGGGGCCTTTGATCTTTCTTCATTTATAGTTTATCCCTTTCAGGCATTCGAAATGGTTATGGAATATTTGAATTGGAAATAATAATTTCAATCATCACACCTACAATTGAACGAATGTGTTGAGTTTATCGGTGCGATTTGTCGGTTATTCGGAACAGATAAAATCTCGAAAGCCTTTAATGGGCTCAATGGCCAACTGAACAATTTTCATAAATTTTCAATTTCGTTTATCCCGAATGAAAATCTCAAAAATATACTCATATTTGTTGACAGCCAAAAATCTATTTACCTTTTTAAAGGCTGCTCATTTTTGATTGATGTCTCTTTTAAGCTTTATCTGAAGTGAAGATTGCTTAAGTCAAAAACTTTTCAATTTGAATTGATTTGAAACAATTTAATTGGCAATAACAAATGAAAACATATTTATGTATATAATGTTTAAAGGCCTATAAGTAAGTGTTCGATGCACAGCAAGTGGCTTTTCACTCTTTCATTCACGTGAATTTTTCTATGTATATTTTATCGATGAGAACACTTTTATCGATTGATTGTGAATAACAAAACAGAATCATAAACGAAATAATTTATTACAATGGAAATTATTAGTAAACATTTGATGAATAAAAACGATGTGGCATTAAAATTTCAGTATATATTTTTTGAATGGTTTTTCAACGCATCAAAAAATGATGTGCATTGTGTTTGATTGTTGATATGCGACTACGACGACCAATAAAATTAAATACGATAATCACCTTGGTCATAATTGCAAATGAAAACCATTCACAGGAATAATATGGGCCTACAGACTTGTGAGCCCACCGAGCTCAAGTGATTTAGCGAAAAAGTTAAATGAAAAAAGAGAGAATTATCGTGCGAAAATCAACATCTGAAGCGGTCACAGTATTCAAACACAAACAAACACACACACACACACAAATGTGAAATGTGAAATGTGAAATGCGAATGCAAACGGTCGACAAGACACAATTCAATTCGCTGAAGCAAATAATTCGTCATGTTAGAAAATTTGCATTTGGAAGAACATTGTTGCCATTAACTGATGCAAACACTTAAGGCATAGAACGTGTTTCATCACACTCACACACCGATCACCAAGAATTTCACTTTAAAAAAAAAAGAAGAGAATTGGTTCTTTGTGAGCCATTGACGGCACACAAATATAAATCGTTTTGCATTTATAAGGCAATAATAGTAGTTATGAGACGAGGCCAAGCCAAACCGATCTAAACCAATTCATAATTATATTTGTTATCGAACGTTCATATGCACATAGCGACTAATATTTTGAACTTAAAACAGCATGAATTAACGCTGTACAAGAATAATATTCATGATGTGAATGGAATGAGAGGATTCCGTGTCGGATGTCGAATATATTCTTCTTCTTCTTTTTCATTTCCATCGTCTTTCTTTTTTGCATTGCGCGAAATTGTAAAATTGTGGATATCAGTTGTAAAATTGGAAAGAAAGAGACAAAACGATGATCGAATGAATGAAACGTGTGGCTATTTTTAGCAAGGTTGATTTTCATCGTTCCCATTTCATCATTCACCCGAATGGCAAATTTTTAATGATAAACGGAAAAAAAAATTGGGCTTCAAAGACACGCATCAATTTCGTTTTCATCGTCTCAACAATAAACATTTTTAATACTGAGAAGCCATACGAATGTGTGTGTGTGTGTTTTGGTGCGAGCGCACTGTGTTGATATTGACTTTCCGGAATTTTACAAGGTTTGCATGTTATCGCCAGTATGCGTGAGTTCATTTTCACAACACATTATTCTCATCTTCGGCTCATTTCACTATCATCATTTACTTGATGTTTACTTTTTTGCTATTTTTCTTTCCGGTTTTTCGTCTAATCAAAGTCTGTGCATCTTTTCCACCGAACATTTACACTTATCTTTTGCCACAAGGTTCGGGTATAACAGTCTTGGTTTGTCTGATATTCAATATTTATGATAATAACAACGCTATTTTTCGACTCGTGAATTGTGAATATCGATTTTAGTTGAATGTTTCAGACAGACGGTAACCTAACGAGACGTGAAATCGATTGATTTTCACGATGTTTTTCATTTTTTTTTTCAGTTGCAAATAGCGAAATGCCTTTATAGATTTTTTTAGTCCGGAACATGATTATGTTTTTCTCATTTACAGTTTGTAATTGAACAATGAACAATCAAAAATTAAAACCGGTGCATCGGTCAATGATTAGAAAATTTACTTTGTGTTCCATTGAAAAAAAAACCAACACAAATTCAAGTATTTTTTTTATTTTCGTCAGCCCGAAGGGGCCGAGTGATGCGGCGGTTTGGCTCAAGTAATACATTACAAACCAAACCAGGTCTTGAAAATATAAGGAAATTCTGGGCCATCGAACAAATGTTTGTCGCTTCCTTATTTCTTATCTGATGGTAAAAGTTGTCACTTTTTGAGTCAGTTCGAAAGGTGTGAATATGAAGAAGAGATGAATCTTTGATCGAAAAATGACAATCATAATGAATTATATAAAATGAATAAAAGATTCTTTTCGGCTTGATTTCGGCTCTGGAATCTTTTAATGTGAAAAATGGATACTTTTTTTTTGCGATTGTTACAACTGACAACAATAAAAGCTGACAAAACAATGAAAAGGATAATCTAAACGTGTCGTACACACACACAGATATTACATTACGAAGGATCCGAATATATTATAGAACAAATAATGCCAACACTCCTTCTCTATTCAATTGCAAAAAAAGAAGCAGCAAAAGTTGCAAACAAGACACAAATACCTATTATAATTTGCCATTCATTTTCCACTATATGATTATAATCATGACAAATACACCATTGTTGTTGTTGTCATTTTGTCATTTGGTACTTAGTTCTTTAGTTTATGGTTTCATGTATGTATATATACATGTATATATGTTAACACATTGCACGGTTTGAGGCGGCATTTACAAGGATATTCTATGTCAACATTAACAGTCTTCAACACACTTACAATTCAACAGCAATGAAAGTGGCTTGCAATGCATGGCAACAAAAGGAATACTCAGCCGGAGACAGAGAGATAGTTTCTGTATCGAAAACACATTATTATTATTATTGTTGTTATTAATATTTTTGATGCTCGTTGTAATGCGTATTATTTCACAGGCCTGAATCTGGGATTCCTTTTCTTTTTTTGTTTTGTTTTTTTTTTTTTTTTGCACAAATAATACAAGTAACGAGAGGTAATTCAACAACACAAAATAATACTCTCAGCGTGTGTTATCTTCCTACTTTGAATTAGAACTTTTAATAATTCGCATATTTGTATTTAATTCTTTCGTCGGTCAAACATCAGCCATCAGCCAGCCGTCAGCCTTTATTCAAGTGCTTGGATCTTGAATGCCAATCATATTACACAACATGAAATAATAAATAATAATATGATTCACCTCTCTGGGTCTCTGGCCTGGGTGTAAATAAACAAAGTGTTAAAGCAGATTTATATCGATTCGATTTTTGCCAGTGTGGAACAACCGCTCGTTTTCAATTCTCTCACATTGCAGTCATGCGTGATTTTTTCTCTTTTTTTTTCGTTTTAAAAACTGTTGTGATGTTAAACAATAAATGCATTTGATACTTTTCTTTGTGCAAAAATTTCTTTGTTCGAAATGGCGATTTCCAATCAAATTATTCGATGGAATTTTAATGACTGCTGTTAGTGTGCTTTGTGATCGGTACATTCAAATGAAAACATTCATTTTGTCGCTCATTTTGATTGTGATATTTACGGAATGGATTTCAATCAAATTCACACGATTTCAAATCGCATAATATCGAATACATTTCCTTCGGCATCTTTTGAATTGGCCCATCCATTCAACATTGGAATCCTTTGTGCAATATACGTAATCAATGTGAATTGCCGAGCTGAATGAACATTTTGAATTGAATCTAAATTCAATAGCAAAGTATCGATGGATTTAATGCCAGTGAGAAACTTGAAATATCCAACTTTGTCCATATTTTTCAATGAGTGACTTGAGATTCTTTAGTAATTCTTTGCACAGAATTTTAGATTCGTTTTCCCCGCATTTTGATATGAAAACATATTATTATTTATTTCGTTTGGATATCAAACGGTGTTTTCAGCCTTCCCAACTGTGCAAAAGTGTAACGCAACATTTTAAATTGATTTTAATTACATGGCAAAAAAGCGAAATATTATTGCCGCTTCGATAAAATCCACGCGATAAAATATTCTAAAAACGAAATGAATGAAAGATGGATTGATTTAATGTCTTTTCAGTGATATCGGTTCGCTTTAAGATGGAATAGAACGAGAAGAAAGTTTCATTTTCAAACATGTTAATGTTTAAATCTCATCCCCTGTTCTCTGTTGTTTCATATCGACGATATTAAATTTCATTTGCATGAAACAAAATCATATCAAAATTAACGGCAGAAAACTCTTTCTTCTCGATTCGAATTTAAAATGGAGATGTGCGACTGCAATTGAAGTCGCTTATGCCAGCGAATATTCTTGCTTTGACAACGGGTAATTTATCATTTTTCGTTCAATGTTCTTGACATTCGAACATTTAATGAGAATTCTTCGCTTTTTTGAGATGGTGAAACAACCTGAATATAGCAGTTTGGTTTGGCATTTAAATTATCGAAAAAACAATTTTTGCTTAATTAAAATCAAGATATGGCAATCATGTTTACAACAAATCGAAAAACAGTCAACTTTTAATTGAAACATTTTCTGAATAATGGAAATTTTTGTGATAAATTCACGTCAATCCATTTGATAACGTGACTGATCGTCTGGGCTCGGTACCTTGAGCCCATTTTGTAGCAAATTTTGTAAGCCAGAAAATTTGATTTAATTATCAAATACCATTCCAGGGCGGCGATTAGATCAGTATTGTGAATCTCATTGAAATGGCGAAAGCAAATGAATGCGGTGCAAGTTGCCAGCCGTCAATGGAATCGATGAATTGGAAAATTGGCATTGCATTGTGCTTTTTTTTGCTTCATTATTCGATCCACACAATTTTTGGCATTTCCAAACTTTAATTATTGTTTTTATTTGTTCAATCACCTCGGCCACACTCATTCATTAAGTTAACTTTTTTTTTCATTCAAAAATCGAATGAATAAAAATAATAATAAATAATCAACATGTTTAATGTTTACATCCAATTGACTGCAAAAACAAAATAAATCAATTAACACATTTTCAGATTCATGATTCAAATGAATTTAAAAAAATAAAATTTTCATATTATTATTCTCGGGCATAAACATAGGCGGGCAACTGAATGAGAAAAAAAAATCCTTTTGAACGAGAGACGCAAAATACGCGAAAAAATCAAAATTGAATAAAATGAATGAAATCATGCTAAACAATCGGAAGGCCGTGCATGAAAATGTGCAGGAAACTGAATATTTTTTTATTGTTTGGTTGGTTTTTTGATTATTTTTTTGTCGTTTCGAAAATGAACATGGCACTGGGCATTGGCGATGAAATAATATCAAAAATACGTTCGCTATTTGTTTATAACTCAAAACAATTTTATGGTTTTCAAAATGAAATCCGTCTGTTCACTTGTTATTCTTTGTGAACGAACGTTGGCAGTGGGTGGAGAATAAAAACGGACATCGACAAACAACAAAAAAAAACTTACTGAGAAAAATAAATATTTTTCCAACTGCCAATTTAATATTGAAATTTCAGCGAGAAAAAGCAAGAACGGCCGAATTGAAAATTGAGAATCATGCATCGCAAAATAAAGTCATGAATCAAAAATTTATCGCATGCAATTTCACAATTAATAAATTTCTATTTGGTGGTTGGTTTGGATTCGGTTTTCGGTTCATGTAACAATGGCCTTTTCTGAATTATGAATTTGAATATGTTCGTCGAAGTTGATACTCTTGCCTGTTCCGCATTTTTAATTAAATTTATATGAAATTAAACAATTCACCAAAAAAAAAAAAAACTAATCTGAATTGAGAAATCTACGAACGAACGAACGAACGAACAATCGATTTGAAAAATGATGATCAAATGAAACAGAAAAGAAGGGAAAATTTTGTGCAGTGATCGAATGATTCATTTACAAAAAAGAGAGAAAAAAGAAAATTTTCAAAACAAAAAGAGATTAAGGAATTAACTACACACCAACAGAACAAAAATCTATGAATTGTAGAAAGTTTGACAATTTTGCGTTGGAACAAAAGCAAATTTGGTGAGTTTTAGCCAAAATTTTGTATCAGTGCTCAAGTGAGTCGGTTGAATGATTGAGTGTGTTTGGTGTTTGTGTGCGTGTGATGATGGTGTTTTGATTGAGTTGTAAGAAATAGAAAAATTAAAATACATTACGTTGTCCTTCGGGCCAACATCAAGTGGAGTGTAGCCGCAAAGGATTTCAAATACACAAATAAAAAAGCACATCAAAATGATATTCGTGTTGTGTGTTTCTGTGTATCAAAATATTCCAGACGAAAAATTCTTCCATTTTGTTCTTCGAAGACTTCGATCTTCATCTGGAATTTGCAAAACAAAACAAAAAAAATGGCAAAAAGAAATTGAATTGACTTCAACCTAAAAGATTGAATTCATTTCCCATTTCTTTCCATTTTTGTTGTGTGCTCATTTTGTACTGTTCTGTTTCTGAATAAATATTTATATTTTGATTTTTGATTTTTCATTTAAGATGATGTGTGTCACTTGCAATTAGCATTTTGTTGTGGATGTGGCGCTTTTTTGTATCGCAAAAATTTATAAATACACGAGATGCAGATGAGCGCGTTACACGTTGATAATGATGTGGTATGTTGATTTCCTCTGTTGACTACACCCCAGCCAGTTGATTCGCCTGCAGACATTGCGTTTTGCTATTTCTTTCCCCCAAAAAACCATTTCCTTCTTCTTTTTCTTCATTTTTTGCTTTAACATTCCTTTTTTCTCTCTTTCTTTGTTTCATTAGTCTGTTTTTTTTCTCTTTGCTTTGTAAAACGCACGCATTCGTCGAACACATCGCGAAATTGCGAATAAACGTATATTTCGGTCAGGTTGTCCGAATGTCATGTGTGTGTGTGTGTGTGCGTTGGCAATATCATTTGAATCATTCGACAATTTTAACGATTTTTCTTTCATTTCAGTTCAGATAGATACCTTTCAAGTGGCTTAACCGACAAGCATCTGAAAATAAAAGAAAAAAAATCGACCATTCGTTCATTGAATTACTTTTGGTTTAGTTTTTTTTTTTGGTTTTTTTTGTGGATTGAAAACATTGATAAATTATTATATATTTACAATTTATAATAATTATTATTTATGAATAAGAATAACAACAAGTAATTGAGGTAAAGACATATGAAAAAAAAAGAAGTTAAAAATTTTACGCAACGGTTTAACAAAGAGACTTGGAAAAGTGTCGGCTCAACTGAACTCTCTTTGTGAGATTTTTGGAGTTTTTTGAATTTTGGAGTTTTTAAGCGATGTCAAATGTATAATTAATCATAAAATCATATCATTCGGGCATCGGATATGGTAGTCAAAAATATATAAATCTTTCAACTATTTTCACTAATTTATTTTGATTCGAACATTTTCAAAAACAAAACGAAACAAATGAAGAACGAAACAACAATAAAGAAAAATGAAGACAAAAAAAAAAATTAACAATATGAAGAAAGAATATAAAGTTTGATGCTATCACACAGCCGCTAATCGTTTTTGGACCATCAAATCAAATATAATTAAACCACTATTCGATTCGATGTTAATTTTTTTTTTTTTTTTCAAATATTGAATGCAGATAATGGAACATGAAACATCAAATACAATGGAAATCAAATGGAACAAATATACGCATTCGCGCTGACTTCATCAATCACTCATAAAAATTCTTCTTTTTTTCGTTGTACATTTTGTTTCCAGTTTCTAAAGTGTAAAATTGTAAATATTGTTCGATTCATTTCATTTCGATTTGGTTTTGGTTTTTGTTTTTTATTGCTTGATGTGTTTACACTAATCAAGCTTTAAAATCGTTTTGCATTTTTTT
>GL501450.1:2339105-2426609 GCA_000149185.1 Mayetiola destructor
TCTCAGTTTGAAGAGTATTTTTCTTTGAGGGAGGGCAAAGCGCTTAAACGCAATATTTCAATTACGTTGAACATTTATGGATTCGCATAAATGCAAAAATGAAATTGCCTTATCTGGAAGCGAAACGTGATATTTGAACGTCATTCGGGCGACAACATAGAACACAAAAGTCATACACAAAACACAAAATGCAAAACGCAAATGACATATGGAAAACCAATTGACGGCAGGTGTGAATGGAATTATTTTAGAATTTATTATTATTGTGTTGATATTTAATTGATTTATTGTTTGCACTTCATGGAATATGGAAAATGGAATATGGAATATTGAAAGTTAATTGTGAGTTGGTATGTGAGCCATCACACTATTTGTCCCGATTGTTATATGAACAATTTTCTTCGTTCATCATTCGAAACAATTCAAGCAAATGATAACAAAATAAATCAACAAAACAATAATAATAATAATAATAATGATGATGAAAATGATGAGGAGCGAACGTTATTTATTGCCAGTGTGGTTGTGTGTATGATGTATGGGCTCGGTATGTCTGGTTGAGTATGGGGCTTCGCGATTAGATTTTATTGTGTATTTTTGCTCATTTAATGAATAAAAAGCTTTTTGTTCAGTTTCAAACATTTAAATGATTTTTGTTTGTTCAACGCTTTCTGTATCTCTCTTTACTGTTAAACTTTTGCTGGAAGTTCTGTATGGCTGTTTCTCTCCCATTTATGCATAATATTATCATAAATATCAATTTGTAAATAAAAAACTGACAAGAGAAAAAAAAACCCAAAATGGAATCGTATTCATCGGCTCAGTTTCAATTTATTTATCTTCCCTACTTCATTCAATTTTTTCTAGTCAATTTGCAATCATAAATTTTATTATTTGAAATTATTGTTTGTTTGAATGGTTTAATGTTTGATTCATATAAATACATAAATTTTTCGTATATTGGAATTAGAAAAAGATATGAATGCGATAACCAGACAATTGCTCTTTACTTGCGCACGGCCTTATTAACTTGAATGAAATGTATTTTTTTGCGCTCCGTGTTCGTTCATTCGATTCGTTTTTGTTATTATTAATATTTTTCAAAAAAAAAAAAAAAAATCTTAATAATTATTTAATATTTAATTTTATTTAATGTGTCGATTATTCCAAATGATAATTCGCAAACAATTTTTCTCAACCACAAATCGATAATGTGAGACTCAAAATCCAACCTCTAAACGGCATTCATCATTATGGGCATTCTTATTGAAATGTTTTTATTGGCTCATCCATATAATTTTCAAATTACATATAAACGGATAATCGTGCTAGGTTTGCATACAGGTGGTGACAGGTTGTTTATAAGTCAATGAATACTAAATTATTTGCAAATCATAAGTCGTAAGAAAACTCTAGGCCTCTTTTGTCTCTTATGATTTTCCGCATTGTTTTCTGAATGATGAATGCTGAATGTCGAATGCAATAAAGTAATTTGAATGAATACATTTTTGTAATCGGATCGTTTATGTACCATCTGAACCAAACGACAAAATCCCATGAATAATTTTTTTCATTTCGGTTTTTTCGTTTTTTTTTTTTTGTAAATCCAAAAAATCACAAAGCCAAAATGTGAATTTGGTTTCAATAGTCCCGCATGTATATTGTATATGGCAAACGTGCATCATAATGGAGTTGAGGCATTAACGAGTTAAAGTTGAATGGCCATTGAATAAATTCAAATAAGCCAACGATTAGTATGAATATTTTATGTGGCATCCAATAGTAGGCATCGGGCTCAAGCTCCATACTCTTTCATATACCGAACATACAAAACAAAACATGAACAAAATAAGCCATTCAGTTTGAATATATTTGGGCTGAGCTGGTCCGGTAGTGGTGGTGGTGGTGGTGGTGATTGAATGTGATTGTTTTGAAAGCAAGATGTGTCAGATTGCTTGCGGTGAATTTTAAATGTGGACAAATTGCATTTTTGGGCAAAAACAGCCATTGAAATAGCAACAATATTGAATGTTTGGGCTTTTCGCACCCAATTGAATCAAGAGCAGAATGATTACATAATAATCGAATGCTGAATGCTAAATGCTGAACAATATCCGTTCATTGGATTTAATTTGAATTTCAATTGAGCGTATGGATAATTATACATACGTAGCTTGAATAGTCACCACCATTTAATCAATCGACTCACCAATGTATCAATTAGTCTCATAATCTGAATGAAATGACTGTTTATTCAATTGATTTGAATGTGCTGCAAGCAAATCGTGTCCTCATTCTCATCATCAGCCATCACCAACATTTGGATTAATATCCATCACAGTTTCAACGAATCGATTAAATCATTGAACACTGGCCACACATAAACATTTCAAATCAAAATAATTTCATTTGGAACAACGGAAAAAAAACATCGATCTCCATGCAGGAATGAACAAAAATAACTGGCTCAGTGTCATTGCATATTGCAATTTTTCTTTCTATTTTTTTTTATTTTTTATTCCAATGAGACAAACAGAGAGCGAATAAATGACAAGCGAGGCAGTGAAGAATATAGAGAAAAAAAAACACGTGAAACCGTTTTCAATTCGAATTGATTTGAATAAATGATTTCTGTTGTAAGCGATACGCTTGAAGTAAATACGAAAAACGTTTAACGATTAAGTGCAAAATGTGTAAGTATGAATTACCAGACGCAAATCGCAAATCTATCGGAATGGAAATATTATTATTTTTTGTTTACTATTCCCTATTCATTCTTCGTATTGATGGTTTGAATTTTTATTCATTTGCGGTTGCCATTTCAAGAATCATGTTGTTGCAGTTTGCCATCCATAATCGTTTTAATTATAATGTCAAAGCTCGTGAAAAAAACACGTTGTAAATTCCTTTTTTTTCTCTGTTTTTCTTGGCATTTTGCTGATTAATTTGGATTCGATTCCGTTTGGTGTGTGTCATTGTAAAAAGCGTACAAAAAAAAAAAGAAAAAACCCTGAAGGTAATTTTCAATTGATCTGATAATCGATTTGACTATGGATTACAGCAATGGAAGAAGACGGCGACAAAAAAAAGACTTGAACGGAACGCCAATTTGTAATTGGATACCAATGTGTTTTTGCGGGCGATTTTTTTTTATCTTTTCATTTTGAAATTAAAACAGTTTATAGTTAACACATAAGTAGTGCGTTCTGTTGGTGCGTTTTGGAACAAAAAAAAATAAATATGCAACTGAACTGGTTTCGGAATCGATGATGATAAGAATTAAAAAAGGCAAAACGAGAGACACAAAGAGAGAGAGAAAGAGAGAGAGAGAAGACCATTGATTGAAACCGGAAAGATAATAAAAAGGCAGCACGTAGCACCCAGCACATAGGAACAGTTTGAATAATATCAGCGACATAATTCACCAAATCACTTGTTAAATTGACATGAAGAAAGACATTTATGTGCTCAGTTAGGTGCTTAACTGACAAACCACTTAAACTGTATCTGTATCAAGAGAGACGAAAAAAAAACAACAACAACAACATGATACACCCGTCATTTGAAATGCGACTTTCTTTTGCTGGCTCCCAAAATTGTGTACAAGTGATTTGTATGTGCGAGGGTGTTTTATGTTTGGCTAAAGAAATCGGATATAGACTGGCATACGGTTAACCAACCCTAAATGGTATTTATTCTGTACTGCAAAAGTGAGCAAAAGTAGAAGACGAAGAGGAAAAAAAAAAATTTGCACGATTGCTCTTTTATTTTATTGTTCTCTCCCCAGTTTGATTTCGTGTTTATTTTTTCATGGATTCGGCTACCGTTTTCGGTTTCGCTTGCTCATAAATGTGTGAAGCAAAAAACACATTTCTGGTTGAAAGAAGAAATTCAACATTTTCAGCCGTCGTGTCATTCCCGTTTACGAATCAAAAAGAAGAAATAAAGAGAATAGTCTCACACTTAATTAATACCATCATTCATAGCACCTTCCAATATCAATTAGCTAAAGAATTTGTTTTGTTTAAATATTACCTTAATTCGCTTTTCCACTCTTTTGAATCAATTTTTGTATTTTCGCAATTCGAAAATCGACTAGATATTTTTTCGAGGCTTAGTGACACCTCGGTTGTGGTTTACACACTTTTATGCAAATACCGAAGATATTGGATACGCGACAATACGTTTCTCATAAATTTTCACTTCAAATTTCAGTACAAAATTTTCCATTACAAAAAATACAAATTAAAAGGGGAATTTTTCGAATTGGATCGAGCCGGGCCGGTTATAATAATCAACAAATAAAGCGACAATATTTTTTTTTTTCGACCGATGAATTTTTTCAGACACGAAATGAAAAATGAAAAATGATAATAAAAAAAAGAAAGAAGAAAAATAGTTGTCAAACGTAAAACAAACAAAGAAAATTGAACGCACAAAGTGAAAATGTTGCAAATGAAGTTTGAAGATTTGAATTTGGACAGTGCCATTTCTTAACGAATGTCTTTTTTTTCTTGTTTTTTTTTCTGTTTTGTTTTTTTTTTTTTTTTCTACTCGGTTGGTTTGTTTGCATTCAAATCAAACACATACCTGGCTGTAGTACAATCCCGATACAAAATATCGAAATCTTTGCAGGACAGCAGCTTACAACGATTCACACCTGGTTGAATAGCACCTAATCCACGTAAAATACGCACTTGTTCCACATTACATACCAACGGAACAATATCTAATCTCTTTAGCTTTGTATAAACTGTGTGTAATCCACCCACGAGATGTTTCAAAAATAATTCAAATGCTTGTGGTAAGCATAGCATTGTTTCACCGGCTATAATAAATGCAGCAATTTTTTGTCCACGATAATCGACCAATTTGCATTCATTTGCGGTTGGATCGGATGTTGAAATTGGCGGTGGGCTATTATATGATCGGGGTGGTACATGATGATGGGCAGCTGCCATTAATTCTAATGGATTTGCATGATGCATCATTTGCAATGAATTCAATAAACCCAAACTATGTGGAGCTAAATGTGGTAAACTTTGTGCCATACGGGGTCCCATTGCAGCTGCAATACTGTTTGGTGTTGATGTTTGTGGTGGGCTCAATGGATGTGGCATTGGCATCATATGTGAACCACTCAATGGACTACTTTGATGATGACGCAATGGTGAACTAACCGGTGATGGGCTACGATTATGATGTTGATGTTGTTGATGATGATGATGATGATGATGATTTGATGAATTATTATTATTTGTATTGTTGTTGTGATTGTTATTGGTGTTGTTATTATTGTGATGTGATGGACTGACCGATGATTTTGAATTATATTGTGGTGATGGTGGTGATGAAGGAACGCTATGATCACTTGTTGTTGATAATGAATCCATTGCTAATTATTATGTCTTATTTGTTATTCACTTTAGTTTTTTATTTTTTATTTTTTTTTCTTTTTTCAGCCAGCATGAAAATTCGATTTTTATTCACTTTAATTGTGGGTCAGTTAGAAAAAAGTCAACAAATGCTATGATATTTGATATGGCAACAGCAGAAAGTACCCGGCGGCACTGATCCTGCAAATTTTTCTTTATCTTATATTATTTATTTACTATATTTATTCATTTATTGGTCACTGTTAAATCAGACACACGATTTTATTTCACTTTGTTCGAAAATTCATTTCGAATTCGATGCATGCATAAAGTTAGTGGCCTGACACTTCGAACAGGATCAAAAGTTCTCTTTATTCACCAATATTGTTCGTCGACAAACTTTACGAAATTCAAATTAAAAGTTGGACAATTGGAGCGAATCAATGATTAGTGTCGCCTGAGTGCCGATAACGTTTCAGAAAGTCTTCAAATGTTTCAAAACAAACTTTTTTTTTTTTAAAAAAACACACTTTTTTCACACTTAATATTTTTGTAATTTTTATCCAAAAAGTAACTTCAAAATTTTAAACCGGGAAATTGTCATCAATTCGATTTTTAGTTTCATATATAGAAAATTTGAAAAAAAAAATAATAAAATTATTTGTTTTGCACAAGAAAATTTATTATATTCAACAGAAAAATTATCAAACAGATTTTCACTTAGAATAATTTTTCCTCTTTTCCATTTAATTTCGCGATCGACGTTAAAAACACTTTGTCTCACATTGAACGCACCAGTTCAAATAACCAGAAGCATCAAATACAACGATGCATATCGTACAAATTACACAATCGAAATGGAGACAAATCACAGACAAATCAACAAAAAAGACGTAATCAAATCGAGCGACCGAATACGAATGTGAAATGTGGGCAATAAAAATCCAAATGCTACCTTCTACTCACAATACGAAACGAAACGAAACGAAACGACACAATCACACAATCACACACATAAAAGCAAATCGAGAAGCGAGAAGCGAGAGGAAAGAAAAAACACACTTTGACTGTGAATCGAAAACATTGCATTGGTAGAGTCGTAAACGAGTGCCAGCAGCTCAAAAACACACAATCATAGACTGAAGCAAAGCGTCGGCAAAGAGAGTTTTTCCTGTGTATACAAATTGAATCGAAGGTATAGCTTCTCAGTGGCGGCAGCAGCAGCAGCAGCAGCAAAACATTGCTGCCTTTATGTGTGATACGATATGACATCGGGCATAAGCAAAACAGCAACAAAAAAAATTGGAAAAACCATGAATGTGTGAATGCCGTATATGTGTATACGATTGTAAAATGTTACGGCAGCATATAACATATATAGACTATTGCTCTCTCTCTTCGAATAAAAAGCGTACACAATGTGGGAACCGGAGGGATCAGGGACGAAACGAAATACCGAAAACGAATCGAATGCGAAATAAAATAAAAGAAATAAATACACAAAGACTTGGAATTTTCTCATCTCGTATTTGGCATCTCTTTCGTTTCGGTTTGATATGTGCACATACAAATACGACACTGAATTACACACATACTATACGCGATATTCAGTTTGGTTGAAGAACAGACGAAAGGGAACCAAATGCCAAATACGAGGAATAAAATAAAATAAAATACAGTGGAAGATGGCAAACAGCGAACGGCAGTGAGCAGCATGCATTAAGCAGAAAGAAGAATCCAAAGAGACAAAACAAAACAAGAACTGTTGAATTCAAAGCGCGCATATACCATATACCAAAGAGGCGCTCGATAGAGCTGTCGTGGCAAGAACGAGTGAACGAAACGAGAAGCGAAGAAAACGGAAAAACGGAGTTTCTTTTTTTTTGCTAAAAGCAGAAAAAGAAAATAACACACAATCCGAAATTGAAATCGTCAAAACGAATCACACACAACAAATACTGTGCCACTCGGGCTCGGGCTCTGGATTCAAGCCCGTTTACACATAACATTTGCACATATTTTTCCAATACGAAATATCAATTCATATGTAAGCCCACTGTTAGTGCCGAGTGTATGCCACTGAATCCACACATTCCACATTTTACATTACATACACATTTACAATGCGAGAAACGAACATACGAGAATACGAGAAATTGAGAATAAAATATTCCGGAGTTGGGAGGGAACTAAAATTTATTATTATTCGTAATGTTTGTTTGTGTTTGTGTGAGTTTGATTTGGAATGCTGTGCTACTGCTGTTATATCTTCTTATATTTCTCGTTATGATTCGGGTTCTGTGTGAGAGTTTCGTCGTTTCTTCTTTTATTTTTCATTTTACTGAATTTTTTTCCGTTTGCATTTCCATTTTTTCGACTTCGTTTGTACATTTCAACTGTTTGAATTCGTATTTACATTTTTCATATATAACATTCACATGCAAAGCCCATACACGATACACAATACACAATGCCAGTGCAAGTGTGTGTGTCATGCGCTATCGTCACATTAAATGATTGGTTAGCAAACACAGATAGCAATCGTTTACGATTGGACGATCGAATGTGAGCGCCGAATACCAATTGTTTCACAATGTCTATGTGTTTGTTTGTATTTCGTTGCGTTTGTATTTGTATGTGAATTTATTTGAAAGATTATCCGCCTATCTGTGGGTACACACTGGGCCCACAGTGCATCTCTTTCATATTTTTTTTTTGTCCATTTTCCATCTCTATTTGTTTGAATGTATTTCATGCTGTTTGGATTTCATTTCGTATCATTCTTTCGTATGACTGTTATTACAATTATTATTGTATTGTTACTACTTATGTTTGTTTTTTGTTTTCATTTTTCTGTTATGTTTCAGGGATTCGCTGCTATTGAAATGAGTTTTCTTCGAGTTCGTTTCGAGTGCAGTATTTGAATTTCGGGTTCGGTTACATTTTTATCCAACAATTTATTAATACATACATTCGGCTATATACGCCAACGACGATGACTGAGCTCAGACAAAGAGTGTTTCGTTTCTTGTTCATCGTATTCGAATTCAGAATCGTGAGAAATCTTCTACGAAAAGGCTGCCCATGAGCAAATGCAGCTGCATAGCTCAGTACCAAATTCCAAATTCATTGCTCGTTGCCACAGAACTCATTAAAGAAATTCATTCTTTTGATGACAATTCGTAGATCCTGGAAAATCTTCGAAAATAAACGATCGGCTCCGAATATTGAAACAGATTTCACGTGCGTCTTTTGCTGTGTCAACTTTGCGTTCGGATCTCTGCATAGCATGTGTTTGTAAATTCCAACACTACGATTGCTGTTCCTCTTTTTAATATTAGTTGCACGTATAATGTGCAGATTCCTTCTTCGTTTCATTCTCCATTTTTTATTCATTTTTCTTTTTCTTTCTTCGCGCGAATTCGTTTCATTTTTCGTATTTATATTAAAATTTCGAGCTGAAAAAGGGAAGAAAGATCAAATCTTTATGTTCTTTATGTATGTTTTTCAAATCCTTTTTTTTTTCCTTTTTTTTGCTCTCTGCTCAATGCCATTTTCGAGTATATACAAAGTTAAATATTATAATGTTTGTTTGAGACTCCTTTTTTGCCCGAACAGGGCAGACTTTATCTATACTGTACATTCTTTTCAATGATTATTCCGTTTTTGTGTCTTTTTTGACGCTCCTTTTTTTTTTGGAAACCAATTTTTCATTCGTTCTTTTGATTCAAATTTTTTTTTTCCTTCATTTCGTGAGTTTTACTTGTATGTGTGTCGCTTGTTCGCCCAAAATTTCACAAAGAAAACAAAAAAAAATCGGGAAAGAAGAAGAAGAAGAAGCAGGAAATTATGATAATAATATTTTTTTCAGTTTTATTCTTGCAATATGGTTCTGGCCAGGCTTCAAAATAGAAGAATTTGTTTTCGATTCATGATTGTTAGCTTGATGAGTTACGACGAAGATTCGAACATGAAGCCTGATTCCTACGCTTGTCTTAATCGAAATTTTATTCCAACATTTTTTTCTTCTTATTCTTTTGAAACTTCATTTATAATATATTTTGCAGCAATTCGTTTCCTCCAATTATTATTTTATTTCGCATCAATTTCGTTTTTTAACGTAACGTTCTCAATGTTATTATAATATTTAATTCTTCTTTTCATTCTTCGCATTTATTGTAATCTCAATTTCAATTAAATTGAAAACGATAAAGAGAAAAAAAAAACTTTTTCATTTTGGTTATTCATCATTCTGAGTTATTCTTTCATGATGATGAATCATTTGAAATGTTTATTGTGTATCCAATCCGAGCGAAAGATGGAAATTACACCTTCTACTGATGCAGATAAAATTAATTATTATTTTGTTTCACATTTTCCTGATGATCGTTCATTGTCCACTGCTCACTGGCTATCGTCGTCCATTGTCCAGGATATTCATTACGCGAATCGGCACATATCGAAAGAGGTGACTCAAACCATCATTGATTATTATAATCATTATTATGCATTAACACGTGTACCATTTATTCAGCGATGGGCTCCACCATGAAAATGCTTCATTTTTTCTTTTCATTATGTCTGGATTCATGAAATAGAAAATCAATCAATTTTCAATTCGTGACAATGCTCGCCAGATTTTTGTGTGTCGAATATTTCCTTCTCCACAGTGTCACTATCAGATGAAATTATCAAAACAAAGGAAAAGGTGCAGCCAAAGGACTTGGCGGAATTTGTCGCGACGAAAAATGAAAAAAAAAACTATGCGACAAAGCATTGCGATCAGGAACATACTACGTACATTCTCAATTCGATTCAAACGAAATGCTGAAATGTTTGTACTAGTTTTTTGTTGTTGAATACTGAATATTGAGCCGCACCCTTTCTCTGCCATCGCAAAAACAAAAAATAATAATTTTGTGTTAGTTTCTCTGTCTGTTTGATAGAGAACGTTATGCATGCTGAATGATATTCCACACATCAAATTAATCGTTCGTTCAAATTGGTAGGAGGTTGCAATTCGTCGTGCATTTATTTTTACCATTCAACCATTTTTTGCGCTTTTATTTTCTTCCATTTTCATCATTTCTTTCTTTGTGCCAACTTTTTTTCTTGTGTATTTTCGTCCGTTTCCACATTTTTAAATTCTTTCCTCATTTTCGTTTTTGATTTCAATGAATTGGTCCCTTTTGTCTCTTCTGTCGTTTCCGAACGACGCTTTGCATTTCTTTTTTAAATTCATTTTCTCATTTGCAATTTGCTGCGAAAAACCGAAATGCAAGCGACAACATTGAAAATGTAGCGTCGAATGCCTGACAAAAAGCTCTTTGAAATTTGAATGGAATTGATTGTCGATTGGTTCTGCTATAACATAGAAGAATATGTGATGTGTGAATACAAAAGCATGTCTTCAGTGATTGCTTGTGTTCAGTTTTCGTTTTTGATTTCAATGAATTGGTCCCTTTTGTCTCTTCTGTCGTTTCCGAACGACGCTTTGCATTTCTTTTTTAAATTCATTTTCTCATTTGCAATTTGCTGCGAAAAACCGAAATGCAAGCGACAACATTGAAAATGTAGCGTCGAATGCCTGACAAAAAGCTCTTTGAAATTTGAATGGAATTGATTGTCGATTGGTTCTGCTATAACATAGAAGAATATGTGATGTGTGAATACAAAAGCATGTCTTCAGTGATTGCTTGTGTTCAGTGTTTACAACGTTCTTTCGTTTCAGATTCTCCATTACTTCGGCCTCTGTCGTTTATTAATTTATATATTTGCTTGAACATTGAACATCGTATATATGCATTGATGTTGGTGATTTGTTTGTGTATCGGAACGACAACGAACTTTCTCTGATTGAATTCAACCGAATACTGATTGAGCCCAAAAATACGGCAATGTCTGAAGTAATGCACAACTCGTGTGTATTTTTTTAGTTTTTTGAAATTGCGTACAACGGACACACAGACACTATACTCATTTGCACTATCAAGAAGAAAGAAAAACTTGAATGGGCTTGCTTTTATGCCTTGGTCGCCTGCTTTTCATATTCACTTGCCGCTTGGTTTGATTAAATGGTTGAGCGTTAATTAAAAAACAAAAATTTTAATTTGTTTGGTAGTTTCAAGCTCTTTTGTGGTTATTTTTGCGTCAGTTTCACTTCCATTTTGCCGGTTGAGCATATTGAAAAGGAAACCAAGAATTACATCACATTATGAAATCGTTTATCTGCGATCTTAAATCATTTTCTTTAGCATTTTATTGTTTTAATATTCTTTTATGCAATTTTATTCGTCACAATGGATACAAAAGAGAAATTTTTTGATTCTTTTTCTTGAATTTTTTATGCAATTATTTATATTTTTTTTTATTTTGTCTATAAAGCGAATAGACATTCGGTTATGAGCGTTTAAAAATTTGCAAATTAAATTTCCCCGAAACCCCTCAACCACAACCTTTTCTCATAGCTTGAAATTACATTGTTTAGGCTTGCATTCGGTTTCAACAATTGTTGTGTATTATTAATGACCACAACAATCAACAGCGTTCAGCCTACAGAAAATCAAAATTCAATTATCAGCTTATTCATGCCGATCAGACGATTGAGTTTTGTTTCAAGCTCCTTGTAAAATGAAAAATATGTATTTGAGCGCTAGAAGTCGTTCAACGAAATTCAAATGAGAAACATTGGAGTCATGCTTGATTGCATTGTCCAAAAGATAACAATAATAATGCCTCTTGTTCCAATGCAAAATGAGTTGATCAATGAATAATTGAGATGTGAAAAGACCATCCATAATACCTGGATCATCGTCTATTCGGTTGGTTAGTTTATTTCAGACCAATTGATTTATTGAATGCAATTTCAATGTGCAATATTGAGTTTGGACTAAAAAAAGAATAAGAAAAGAAAAACCAAATAAATTGGAAAATATCGAACAAAACAATGCAGAAAATCGAATGTGATAAAGTGAGGCTGGAACCGAAGTTGAAGCTTTTTCAATGGTTTCTATCTTTAAATCCATTCACAAATACTTTATAAGTTTTAGTTTGGCTTCGAATTGCAATAGACATATTTTAAATTTAACATCACATACTTTCGTTGCAGCTCAAGTAAACATGAAACATAGAGCAAACGGTAGTTGAAAGTCCTGGAATTGAATCTGCGATAAAATTTCAATATTCAAAGAACGGAAGCATAAGTAAAACTAACATTCTTGCCACCTTTTGTGAATCACATTTTCGGAAAATATGCAGCGATCCAAAATAAGCGTCCAAGAGCTTCAACAATAATTTCAAGCTACCAAAGTAAACATTCTGTTGTATTATTATCATTTTATCTAATGCAATACATTCTGAATGCCATTATAACGAGAAGAATTTATTTGGAGATGCGTTGATGGTGAGTTTGAAATTGGAATATTAAGGCTGCTGGTATTTACACACACACACACACACAAATTTAAAGTGAACCAAAGTTTTATAAATTATTCCATTATACTAAACCTTGCGGATGAGTGGTCAGAGATGAAGCAAATGCATTTTTCAGTTTTGGGTTGCTTCTAATATTTTGCAATGCCATTTCAATGCAACAACGGCAAACATTCCCAAACAAAGAGACGTTTTATGCACACGTTATCTATTTTTCAAGCTATGTTTATTGTTTATGTTTTTGCAGGCCATATCGCAAATTCGCTTCGTAAAGAAGTAAAGCACATTTTGCGCTTTCCTATCACTGATGGCACTCCTTTGCGCCAATGGCATACGCAACAAACAAATAGAATTCAATGTGTTCACTTTTTTGGATTGTGTTTATTTTCAAACGACATCAATTTTCAATTCACTGACATGCCAATCCATTCATTTTTGTGCTCATATTCACCGCAACGTTGTGCCATTGTGTCTGATGCACACTGCACACTTTCCACCTTACATGCATTCAAAATTCAATATGATTCAACAATGTACAACGTACACATTTTGAGTAGTCAAACGCGAATAAAAATCAACATCAATGCCAATAATGCAGGCCAGTTTAGCAAAATATTATACAATGAACTCCGTTAGACAACCAAAAATCGCTTCTCATTTGAAAATTGTCTATTCCATTCATGGAACATTGAACTATTATTATGTATAAGCGAAACACATTACAATGCAGTCGTCGCATTGTATTTACTACTTTTGACTACCATTCGGAATGTTTACTTCACATAGGATATTTAATGTTTCTGTCGTTTGCTCATACCGTTCACCGTTCATCGTTCGTCATCGGCTGTTCGCCATTCACAGAATTGCATTTTGTGCCATCATTTTATTGACTTCAGTTCTTTGGGTTTGTAATAAAGGTTTTTCTTCCCATTTGAGGCTATGTTTTACCGAACAGTTAGATGGTTGTTGTTGTTGTTGTCGTTTCTGTAACTATTGCAATGTCGGCATCTGCACCACCAAATGCGCATATCATACTCCAATTTACAAAAGATGAATAAACTTGATTCAAAACCATAATTTTGGCTCTTGAAAGCCTTCATTGGATGGGAAATGTATATTAACCAGGCTCAACGAATACAAAATGTTCATCGATGTGTTCTTCTTGTGTCCATAATTTTCACAAGTTTTTGGAAAAAATGGAAAATGAAATGAATGAGAATACATTAACCACTCACATTTTGCCCATACATTGGATAATAGTTCACAGTTTCGAGTTTGTAGCCCAACAATAAAATCCATTGAAGATGGAAAATCGCGTCGTTTGGTATTCTACGGATGGTAGATATTTATACGTGCATTTGCATTGCATCGCACATCGCAAATCGCACATATTCTGAACCATAATGTTCGAATAGATTTATGGTAAAATGGATTTTTTTTAAACAAAATCACATTATTCGCACACAGCATCAGGTAATAGGTAATGCAAGACTTTTTACCGAAGCGTTGTCGTCTCATTGTCCTGCAAACAAGTGAGAATTATAGCTTTTCTTTGCCTTCTGTAGTTTTTGATCATTTGTTATTCAATGGCTGCACTCATAAAATCTTGCGCTTGCAAATGCATTTAGTTTACTCAATATTTGAATGGAATTATTATTTTGGGCAAATTCCAATTTATTTTTTCGGTCTTTGTTCGTTTCGGCATCATGGACTGAGTTCAGAAATTCATTCAAATTTTTCACAACAATGCTGAATTATTCCAAAAAGGAACTAGAAAAACTTTTTGAATAAATACCTTAATCTCAAAATATTCAATCCAAGCTTCAATTATTTATTATTATTAAAATGAAAACTTTTGAAAATAATTTTTGCATTTTTTTTGCTAATGCAAAATGCACATAAATCACGGCCGAATGTATCGAATTTCGGGGATTTCGTGCTGGCACGAAAGATCAATCTGCAAACGTTTTTTTTTACCCTTTTTTTGTGCGTTTGTAAATTATAGACAAAAGATTAAACTAAATAATTATTTATGAATGCAGTAAAAAGATACGTGACGATCAACCAGTAAATCTCCAATCAAGATGCCCGATCGTCAGCGTCTTCAGTCTGCAGTCTTCATTTTCCATACATTCAAATGCATTGATTCGGTGCGCGATTGTGAATGCTGAAGCGAAACAACAAAATGGCTAATTATTTTCATAAAGAATTCGATCGAATTTTCATTCGAATTCATCATTATAATATTTTATCTGTCAGTCTGCAATTTAAAGAAGTTTCAGCCCTACGGCTGAATAAAAATCGATCAAAATGGAAACGGAATGATGAACAGAAAAAAAAAGAAAAATTATTGACAAAATATATTTTGCGTTTTGGTTGAGCTTGATATTAAAATGCGTGTGCTTTGGTGTGTCGTTCTTGTTGTGGTGCCGCAGCAGCAACAGTAACACCAACATATCCAAAAGATTGTGAAAAATGTACAATGAAAACAGGCACAAATTATTATTGTTTTTTGCATCCACACATCACAATCAATGAATAAAATGTATATAAATTGTAATTTTTTTTTTATTTTATTTTTTTTTTTTTTGGTCTGCTTCAGTCTCTTCATTTTGGTGTTTTTTTTTAATGCGATAAAACGGAAATTTATGTAAATTATTATTGTTGCTGCGTTGCACCATCGCCATTCGCCCGACAATGGTTTGTCTTTTTGTTTGGAGGCCTGGCATCGGTGTCTCATTGCGGGGGAAAGGGTGAAAAAAACGTCGCGAATAAATAAAATCGGTAACATTTTTTTTCTTGTTATTGCGTCAATTTATTTTGTTTTCTTCTTTTTTCAATCTTTTGTTCAACGTTCGGTATTCGGCATTCGGTATTGTTGTTCGTCATAAAATAAAAATGAAACGATTGAATGTTCGTATGCGTTGCTCGGTTTTGTTGTGTGATTCTCATTGGTTTGCATATTTTACATTTTTCTCGTTGTTTTTTTGCTTTTTTACTCATCTCCATTGATTCGGGCATTGAATTTCTGTGGACTCGGATGTTTTTCCATGGATATTTCGAATGTTTCGTTTTTTATGCCGCAAAGAACAAAAATCCAGAGCAAAAACTAAAAATTGCTTTTTCACAGATCGATAAATCGTCGTCGTCGTCGTCGTCATCATTGCTGGCAAATCGAAAATATAATAATGATAGTTGTGAAATTTTGGCATTTTGGTTCTTTGTTTTTATGCTAAAGGTCTCATTGCATAAATAATTTCATGAATACGGAATACTGAATCTGAATACCAAACCGATACGCACACACGAATAAATACAGAATGCATTTGTATGCGGTGTGCGCCCATCGACACAAAACACGCATATTTATCTTTACATTCTTTATTTGGATTGATTAAACTGCATTCATGATTTATTGAAATTAAAAAAAAAAATTCTTTCGTACGATTTTTTTTTTCGCTTGCAAAGCTGGTTTCTCTTGTCTCTTTCGTTCGTCAAAAATAATTGTTGTTATTATCCATGGCAAATCGGCCTCCGGGTTTTGTTTCGATATTCTCAGTCTAGAGCCACAATTAAGCCACATGGTTCGATAGGACCGTACTGGTTACTTGTTTTGTATTGGAATTTCTAATTGGCACAAAATCTGAATTAATAAGAATTCAATCAAATCAAATGCAAGTAGTGATTGCAGTGAATGATTTACAACTGTAATTATTTTCAACAAATAACATTCTTTTAATTTCCCAAACTGGATTGAACACACACACACACACACAACTATGTCATGGCGTCTCCATTTCATATCATTTTTTTTTTGCAGTAAATAAAATTAACAAAAGGCTTAGATGGCGTTAAATGTTTGGTTTGAGCCTATTCTACACAAATTTTATTCAAATTTACTATTTTTCATTGAAAGGAAGTGAAAATCGGTTTGAATCCGGGTGAAGATTCCCAAAAATAATGTGACCATAGATTTTGATCTCAAACCTTAGGAATATCTTCGTCTTTTGGAATTTCAAACTGTTAAACTTTTCAATCTTTCAAAGTTCAATCCAATAAACCAGCCGTTTCATTCTATTACTTCATTTTAAAAGCATATGTCAACATTAACAGTCTCACATTGTCCAATCAGTCATCTGTCAAAAATGAAATTTTTACGTAATTGATATCGGTGAAAAAGCAAGAGAGAAAGAAAAAACACTTAGTTTGGAAAAAATTTCAAAAATGGATCCTTTTAAGTTGGCATATGACCCAAAGGATGTGCCGATGCCAAAATTCGGCAAAACCGCTTTAGAGCTTCTCGATTCTAAAGATGATGCGCCCAAGAGTCTATTTAATGTATATGGTATTAGAGTTTACGGTGCATTGGTTGGATCTTCTTTTCACGCCGGAGCAAATTGGGTTTATAAAAGACCAATGCTTGCTGGTAAGCTGCCATCACCTATAAACATTTTAATTTCCACATTTTTTCTAAAGATTCATCTATATAATTTCAAATAAAAATATATGCATTGATTCTATGCAGGCATTCATATGTACGGTGTTTGGTTCGCTGTCGGATGGACCGTAACACATTATGTTCAAAAATGGCGTCAAGGCTTGGCTGCCGAACGAGATGCTGTTATGCGACATTATATTGAAACACATCCAGAAGATTTTATACGACCACGTGAGCTCAATATCCTCATTTTCTCTCATCAAAATAACAAATGAATTATTATCAATTTAAAATAAATTTTTCTTTCTGCTTTCAGCGCGTGTTAAGTTTGCAGAAGTTTTGAATGAATGGTTTCCAGTTCGTTAAATACACATTACAAAAAGGACGTATTTGAGCGCGTTTATTGTCGAATCATTCGGTCATTGTCTAGTTAAAATGTCTAATAAAACCGATTGGAAAATAAATTTCTTCGTAAATGAAGCCTAATTATTGTATGATTATTGGATGCCGGTTGCAGCATAAAAAACACAAGCCTCTCTTCTTACAATGAATAAAACAGTTTTTATTGCGATCCCAAAAGTTTTGACAAATACACAGAGAAATGAAAGCAAATTTGAAATTTTTAAAGCGTTTTATAAATAGAGAAAAAAAATCATTTTCATTTATTGTCTCTCGAATAATAAGTAAAGTTTTGTGTGTGTGTGTGTGCAAATTAAATTTGGTAAAATAGCTGCAAAATGTCATGTGTATTAAGTGTAAACTGAGCAACACGATAATATATAGAATATAGTCTCATAATCCTCCACAAACACACACAAATAGAACATTCATGTGTTCATGTGCAAATGTTAATTTGCATTTTCATTTTTTTCTTTCGTTTATTTTTGACTTTACAAAATATGAAATTCAAAATATTAGGCCATTTACTTAGGTTCTACCCTCTACCTGAGAAACATGCTTTAGTTTAATATCACCGTGAATAAAAACGGTATCAACGATTGTTGGATCGGTTCGTTTAGCGTATTCAAGAATTAATTTATCGTTTAAATAAACGTAATAACCATCATGATCAGACTCAATTCGCATGTGAAACGTACGACTTGGCATAAAATCTGTATGAATTGCACGCCGTTCTTCGCGACCCCATCCATTATCAATCCATGAATTCATTATAATAACGTGTTTGCCACCAACTGTGGTAAATCTGGGATTCAAATGAAATGCAATGGTCGGATGTGGCCAAATCCTTTGTGATTCCTGTAGATTTACATAGAATGAATGTGGTAACACTTTGACTCGAGCAACAATATGAATTATTGATCCGTGATAAAATTTCCTTGACAATTTTCCATAGAAAGGCATTTTCTGAAATGAATTCGAATTAAACGAGAAATCTTACACCATATCCAATAACTTACAAGTTCATCAACACTTTCGAGTACACTTTTATCGAAGGATTCAATCAACGGAACGTCATACATAATGTCTAATTCATTCGAACGCTCTGGATATTCCTATTTTTGATAGATAAAATCGGAGAAAATATATTTAAATTTGTGTCAATTTGTGATCGGTGTTCTAAATCAAACTACTACCATAATCGGAAGATGTTCCAATTTAACATCACTTATATCGCCAACAATTCGAATACATGTCACTTTTTCATATGGAATTCGATGTGCGTATGTAGTAAAATGTAATCCATTTACTGATATAAAATAACAATTTTCAGTAACCAAAATTTGAATAGCAAAACGTTCGCCACGTTTTAATAAGAACGGCAACGATGATGTCACCTCTTCTTTGCCCCAACGTCCATTTATTTTCGTATTTCGAACAATATAATTTTGTGGTAATCGAGGATTTACATGCAATGCAATATCATTGTGTGTATGGCCCAGTGTTAAATTTATCGCAAAACTGCAAATGAAAAAAAAAAGAAAAGAAAAATGATTAAGTTAAAGAGAATTTTGTTGTTGTTTACAACTGGCAATGATTCAAGATTATGAAATTGGCTCACCCTTCACAATTTTTTAAAATATGTCCAGTTACATAGAAGCTGGAACCCAATTTCATTTCCACCGGTGTATCATTCGCATATGCAGCACCATTTTCCGTCAACAATTTTGTTTGAGAATCTGTGACTTCAGATGACTTAATCCAGTTAGCAAAAATAAATAATAATAAGAATAATAATAAATAAATAATTGTTTGAAACCAAAATTTCAATCGCCAAATTCGATTCAGTCAACAATTGAATAAAAAAAATTGATTAGCGAACCTTTGGCCCTGACATACAACAGCAAAATAAACCTCGAAAAACTTTTTTGAAGCACATTTTCAATATAAAATACGGCTACAATTCATGTTCCACATAAAAACAACTTTTCCAAATTTCCCAATTTTCCCAAAAGGTGTGCGTTAATTTAAAGCACTTATTCATCAATAACAATAATATGAATAATTATTATTGTAGGTCGAGTTATCACTGCAAAACTTGTATATCGTTTAAATGGTCCCGTTCAAGTGGCAAAATGTTCAATTCAAAATGTTGAGCAAATAAAATCTCAGTTCGATTGATAATAATAACAAAATCGATGTTGTCATAATTTGGGTGTGCGACAAATACTAATAACGAAACGAATACACATCTAATTAAACTGAATAGCGATTTCTTCGACAACCATGAGCCATGAACAAATCATTCTCAAAAGAAATTTATAATAATAATTTTTATTATTATTTTGAGACACCGCAAATACACACAAAAAATGAATTGAAACTGCGTTGCTGTGGGCAGCTTGTTGATATCGCCGTCAAGACATCAAACAAAAATTGACAAAATACCAGAAAAATACACAAAACAAAGACACATCGTGTGTATAAAAAAAAAAGTGTGATATTGGAAAATGAGTAAGATTCTGGTATTGCGCGTTGTGTATAGGTGAGTGAATAGTAGTAGCCTAGGTTCAGCAAAAACAACACACATTCACACACAAGTGTGAACTGCCAAGAGCTGACAAACGCAATGGCGCAAAATCCATACACACAAAAATTTGTATTGTTTTCAAATTGGATTTTTTTTTGTCTCCTTCATTCTAGACAGATATACCCAGTTGTCGTTGGTGTTGTCTTTTTATTCAGCTGAGCATATGACATGACGTGCTGAGTATTGAGAGTTCCACATTTGTCAAAAAAAAAAAACTCTTTTTAGATAACCTCTTTCAGTTCGTACAACAATAACGTTACGCAAAGTATAATCACGATTGAATTTTATTTCAATGACAAATTTTGGGCCTTTGAAATCGACAACCGAATCGAATGGAATTCATAAATAATCCACAAAATTTGACGTTTAAACAAAAACTTACTTGATTCGAAATAACTTCGATCGCCTCATCTGCTGTATCAAAATCAGCATAGCCCAAAATACTTTTGTCGCACATTGTATTGCTTTGTTTCATTGACTTGATTTGTTTACGACAATTCACGCACTCGATTCCAATCGAATGGAAATTACGATTTCGAATATCATAAAATGTTTCAATCTCTTCTAAATAACGTTCAATTAGAATTTCTTCGCGATAATTTTTAATAACATCAAAATATTTGTCAATAGACCAACCAAATTGAGAACATCGTTCACTTATTCGGAGAATATCAATACAAACACTGTATACAATGCCTAGAAGAGCAGCCATACAAAGGATTTTTTTTTTTGCTGAACAGAAGAAAAGAAATTTCAACGTAAAAACATTTTTTTACACTTTTTGTCTCTTTATCGTTCTCTTTCGTCGTATCGATCTCAATTTGATTCGGTTTCTGTTGTATTGTTTCTATAAATACTTGTAAACGGAATACACATTAGAATGAAAACAAATTGAGCTTTTGACAAATTGTTATACAACGTGCAACGAATGTGAAACTGGAACGAGGAAAATATGGAACCAAAATCGGCCGTACGATATTACGTTCTAATTGGATTCTTCATTTTTTATCGTTTGCGGTATGAACACTGCAGAGTGCACACTGTATAGGAAATATGCTAAAATCTTCAAACATACAAGGTTAGTGCGGAGCCGTATCGATACAGCTTCTTCGGAATCGATGCGGCATCCATTGCGTCACATCGATTGAGAGTTTCGTGTTTTGTTCGTGTGTTTGAGCATCGTTCGGAACAATTTTCATTTTTGATCTCATAACTGATTTAATCACGCATTGAGATCGCGTGTTTTTCGAATGGAAAAATCGAAATATTTTTTTCAGCCTCGTACACAGGCTACGACTTAACATGATCTAAATTAACTTTTTTTTTCTGGATTCGACGCCTGATGGCGATCGGTTGCTTTCTACAACGAACATTCATTGAAACAATAATTTGTTTTTATTTGGAGAAAAAAACACTTCGTGTCTGTGAGATGCGAATTGCATTTGGGCTAGTGACGATAATCGCCAGCAATTACAATGGACACGGAAATCTATTTATGCTCATCTCAAAAATTACTTTCGATTTGGATAAGAAAAAGCAGTTCAAAAGGGAAATAAAAATGAAATTGGTGTATGGAACAAATTTATTGTTTGAAATATTTTTTCACAGTTTTTCCATTTTTTTTTTGATGACGAAATCTGCGATTCTAATTTTCAATTGAATTCAAACTGATGTCAACCAAACTGATGTCATGACACGAAGTAGATGCTTCATCTTTGGATTGTGCTTTGGCCGGTTGCAACATTTCCGTTTCAACGCTGCCTAACGTTACTTGCTCCCGCTCATATAATGGATTGTTGATTTCGTTGATCGATTGGTTAACGGGCTCATCTGCCTCTTCATATCTAATACCAACATCAATCGCATGATTGTCATCTTCGGTGTGCCGATTTTCAAATCTTGCAAATGCTATGGATTTACGTAAAACATTCAGTCGAGAAATTGGTACCCAATTTTCGTATTTTGGTGCACGAATGTAATGAACATAGAGAAGGGCGTATATTGAAAGCACAAATATCAATGTTGACACGATGATAAGGAAGGTCGATGATTCACTGCGAATATATGGTTCGCCTGATGTGATTTTTATTCGATAATCATTTTCTGCAATTTATACAATAGAAATGAAAGAAAAATATCCAAAAACTTCAAAACTCAAAACTCAGTCCCGTTGGTGCAATTGATAGAAATTACCTTTAAAGTTTTCATCTTTCGTAAGGAAGTTCATAAATTCAATACTAATGCCAGTATATTCTCCAACCTCAGCTACAACTAATTGCACTAAATTATCGTCTCTTCGCTTGCCCGGAACCATGCCCGCATAATAATTTATTTTATTAACGTATTTTCCGTTTCGAAAGCGTTTCATCTTTCGCTCAACTTCCGACATTTTTTTCATATCGAATTCGCAGGTGTCTTTTATTTTGAAATTTAATATTGCTCCACAAATCGGGCAACAATGGCCCTTCGGCTGGATAGGCTGCAAACATTGTGGTTCTGGGCAAAATTTTGTTTCTTCATCACAAAGTAATTCGGTGTATTTTTCAAATCGATTATGATTGTGGCATCCACAATATTTAGGCGGTGAACATATTCCTTGGCTTGCGTGCACAGCCTCTGAATTTAAGAACATTTTTTGCCCAATTGGTGTCTCAAGAAATCCTTCAAAATCATCGGTTCTATCATTTATTAGGATTTTGTCAACGACAATCTCATCAACAATCTCCAAATCGACCGCAGCCAAATATTCATTGGGAAATTCAACGGTATCACATTCACAGGGAATTTTATAAATATCAGGTTTGGCAACATTTTCCGCTTCACCTTGAGTAATCCAACTCTTTGTCGAGAACCATAAACGTTTTTTGGGTGTTGTTAAATTTGATTCATACACATTATTCGTTCCGCATTTTTGAACATCCGAAAATTCTACTTTTGATCCACTTGAAATGACAATTGCTCCATCACTTGGTAATATAACTTCGTTCAAACGTTGTTCTTTATTCATTAATAGAAAACCTTCGATTTCTTTATTGAAAACAGCTTTCATACACTCATTCGGTTGGTTATTATTAACACTGGTCCATGGTTCGATTGGATCTTTTCTCCAGATTTTCGTCGAACATTCGATTTGTGTTTGGAAAAAGAATAAAATGAGGAATTTCAACGACGTATTCATTGTGAGAAATTTATTTTAACTGAATCCGTGGTAACTGAATGGAATGGAATTCGTGTTTATTGTTTGGGGGCGGTTTCATGCATCTTTTTTTTTCGCCGTTAATCATGGACATTCTTTGTGATAAATTTACTCATCACTGTGTCGCATTCAATGTTTGATGAATAAGTAAATATAAACAGACATTTGTTTGAAAATAATACACTTTCACTCAACAATCGCCTAATGAATTAATCAACGCGCATATCCCATCGCTGCTTGACCACCAGATAAATATTTGGATTGTGGATGCGTCACATTGTATGGAAATCTCGACTTTAATAACATTTCATTTTGGAGTAATCCTAAAAAATAAACAACAATAGCCACTTACTGTGGTTGGGTCTTGAAATGGAATAATGATAAATTAAGATTTTTTTGACTCCAAAACAAATGAACTCATAATTGCGTAATAAACAATCCTAACAATTATTTTCATAATCCCAGGAAAAGCAAAGCATAGCGAGAAAATATTGAAAACGGGGAATAAACAAATTATTGTTTGGCATTCAATCAGTTTAAAATCACACATGCTTCTTATTATTATATGAAAATTCAAATCAGATCCGAAACAAATCATCCAATGTATAATGGATTGGTAATGCGTTTATTTCAGTTTTTGGTTTCGGGATGAACGAACGAAAAAAAAAAAGAAAAATTGAGATAAAAATTGAGATTTTTAATGCGATTATAAATGAAACCATTTCTATACACTATTCACCCAACTCAGTACTCAATGTGTTTGAAAAAGAAGGAGAACGAGAAAAAGGGCAAAAACAATGAATAAGTGATGGTTGAAAATTAAAACCGCGTGACGCTATTAAAACATTTCGAATGACAATAATTAAAAAGGCGCACGAGATAAGCATTGCAATGAACCCATGTATCTGTCGACAAAGAATTTAAATGAATGAAATATGTAATCGTAGCATTATATATCAAATGCGATACCAACGCCGAACATTTGATTATCGGAATTCATCTGTCCGAAAAACGAAAAATTCAAGAATTGAATGCAATTGAACGATTTTTCGAATTTCATTTAAAAACTTTGACCCAATTCCAAATAAATACTTACCATATTCTTGATCTCTTTGCATCCATGCGTATAACATACAACGCACATTCATCAGTCTCATCTCATTCCAGTTTTTTCAATTGCGTGTTTGATCATTCAATGCATCAGATAATTATCGAGTGCACAGCGCGATATCCAAATATATACAGAATAATACAATACATTCATCAAATGAAAGCCAATGACAATGTGAAGAAGCATTTAAAAAATATTCTTTTTATTTTAATTTAAACGGAAATGAAACAAACGTTATTCATTCGCCTGGAATAACCAAAAGAAAAGAAAAGAGAAAAAAAAACCCTAGACGAAATATAGAACCAGAAACCACATATTCACTGGTGTTCGTTGCCTAGTGTTTGGTTCAATCTTCAAAGAAAATTAAATTTAAATAAAGAAAGAAAGAAAAAAACACAAAAAAAGAAATGAAACATGAAAAGGGAATTGAAAATGATGAAATATGAAATACAAGTGACTTGATTAATTTAGTGTGACATTGTTTTGCTTATTATTGACTCTTGTGTCTCTCTTATGTTTCTGTAGCCTTTCTAGTGTTCGCTTTTCAGCACAATTCACCATTAATTTTTTTTTTTTTTTATTTATCATTTTGTCTATTTCATAATTCGAAGAATTCTTGACTCGGGTTGGTCTTGGGCTCAAATTGCCTTTTGAACAATTAGAAATGAATAAAGATGGAACGTGTAATAAAAATTGGCTGCCGTTTACTGTATGGAATTCGATGTGAACTAATTTTATTCTTCTATTCTCAAAGTCATTGGAATCAAGCGAGCGAAATTTTTTTTGTTGGCTATTGATGCTGATGAGAAGTGTTTGTGATATACTGTTTGCTGTAATATAGTTTGTCGTGAGTCAAATTTTGAAATTTTAATATTAATTATTTTATTATTATCATTATTTGAATTGAGTTGTCGACACATTCGGCAGCCGCCAGTAACACAAAATTCATATAATCATTTGAATTCTTATTTTTGAATCACACACAATGCATCAGCGTCATCATCTTGAATGGAGATTGTTTCTCTGTTTTTTACACATTGTCTCAATGAATAGAGGGCATAATTTGTTTATAAATTAAAATTACAATGGGACACAAACGAAAATAAAATGAAAATTTTGCATGAGAATAGCCATTTGCCATTTTGCCATTTGAAATGTGAATACGATGCAGTGATATATGCAGCTATTGTTTGTGGTTTCGAATGCCTTTTCAGACTTAAAATGGGAAAATAGTTCAAAAGTTAAATTCAATTGTTGAATTTCGTTTTGATGGAATACTCAAATTTATCATGACATCAATAATTGAAAACGGTATACAATTTAAATGCTACAGTAAAATTAAGTTCAAACGCGTGCCAATTTTCACCTTATCTGTCTCTTCTATTCTTATATAATACATATAGTATTGTGGTCCCAAAAACTCCAGGTCAATTCAACGAATAAATGCAATTAATTAAACGAATAAATTCATGATTTGAATTATGGCTTGCTCTGCACAGCACTTTTCCTGACATTCAACTTTTTTTTTTTTTATTCTCTTTACTCAACTAAATAGACAGCCTTATTATGAAACATATATATACCTTATGCTGAACACTCACAAACAAACGGAAAGAACCAAGAATTCTATAGAAAATTACATTATTATTATTATTCGAAATGAAATGAGTAACTAAATTTATCATCACTCAACCCAATCAACGGAACATATGCCTAATTTAATGATAGAAAATTTGAAGCATCAAAACGATCAAAGGGAATGTGTGTGAAATGTGCGTTACAAATGTTAAATTTATGCTATGTGCACCGAGTATGGAGTATTATGAAGTGCGAAGTGCGGATGTGAGGACAATTTTTATAATGTTAATTATATAAAATGGTTTTCAAATTTCAAAATGCATGGCGATTATATTCAATCATAATAATAAAACCGTGCATATTATGTGTGCGTTTGTTGTGCTAATGCACAATCACAATATCTTATCTTGACTTCAGATTTGATTCGGTTGTTTATTTGTTGGTTTGTTTTCTTGGTCGTTTTTTCTCTTCTATATTTTCGGTTCTTCGGTTGGTTTGTCAGCATTTGGTTTATAAATGATTTCAGCATATTCAGTTGTATTTTTTGAGACCCGGTTGTCTGGTTCGTTTGATTGTTTCAATACTAATTCAGCATAAACTAAATTTTTCTCATCCTAAAAGTACGCATTGGATCATGTTGTGTGAAAATTGTAAGCAACACTTTAGAGAAGATTAGTCATTCAGATCGAGTTTTTCGATTACCTTTTTCGTAGGTTCATCTTCAACAATAACCGTCGATTCAGATGGTGCAGCATTGTCGTCTTCATCATTTGATAATTTACCATCTTCAATATTATCCGGCTGTGATGATTTACCATTTTCCGAACGGTTTTTGAACAAGTTATTCAAATTAAATTTAAATGCAAATTTACGCTTCTCCGATTTATCAACATAAACATGGCTTTCTGTGTCACTTCTGTCGTTGTTGTTTTTGGTTTTGTTGATTCGAATCAGTTGAGAGATGTATTTTTTGTGTCGGCATCAAATGAATAAAAGAATAAAAGCGAGTTAATGACCGAATAATGATTCTAGTTTTCGCAATCTGATATGAAATTTGTTTGTTGTTTTGATCTTAATTCAGTTTCAGTACAATGACAACCATATGCGAACGAAAGCGAAAACAATGACCAATTTTGAAATATAAAATAATTTACATACGTTTCACTTGTAACCGGTTTCTCGTCACTTCGTCCTGAAATAAGAAAAAGAAATAATTCGTTTTTGTTTTCGGTTGTAGGTTATTTTTGGCCAAATTTATTAGCTTTTAGTTCAAATGAGACAATGCATGAGAGAAAACCATTCGTGAATTGAGATTAGCGATGTTTTTTTTTTGGATTACTTTTTCTGTTTGGAACAAAACCAGAGATTCGAAGTAAACAAGAACAATATCAAGTGGAACATATTGGATTATTGATTTGCCAACAAATATTTATTTTGATCGAACCGATTTTTGTTTTCGTTTTTTTTTTTGAATATTGAATTCAATGAAATCCATTAATTTCAATGGGATTTTACATCAATTATTTATTTATGTATTATTCATTATATATGGCCAACATCTATAAATGGCTACATTCCACATAAATCATTCCTCTGAAATATTCGGAATATTGAATTTTGTTGCGTTTGTTTCATTTCATTTTGTTTCGTCAATTTTATTTCCTTTATTGCCGGTTCCATCATATGATCAATCATTTTCATTCAATCTTCCATCGGTGATTGACTTTCATATTAAATATTCTGATAAGTACAATCATTAAGAGACGGAAATCTTTCATTTGATATGCCACACCTGAGAAAGCTCACCTTGTATGGATGGGAAGCTGATGACTGATGATCGAATCATTGATTTTTGCAAACAATTCAATACATGCGAGTCATGCAAGAAATAAGTGGCTTTCGTTTCACAATATTCAATATTTGATTTAAACATGTAACTGAAAACTCAAATTAATAAAATAAAATTGGTTTTTAGGCTCAAAATTCGTTCTTTCTCAAAAATACTGTTCTTTCGGTAGCGTCTGTTATCTACGAGACTTTTATTCGGATTTTCTATTTTGACGCGAAAAAAAGTTTCCAATTCAAGCACATTGAAATCGATGAATGAATGTCACGACAAGTAAACAAGTACAAAGCGTACGAGGTATGCGGTATGCGGGGTAATATGGCAATATCATAAAATACAATATCTAACGGAATATTTCCGAATTACGAAATTTGACGAATCAGATCGAAGAATGAAGAATGGAAAAATGAAATTAAAATTCTTCAAAGTTTAACGCAATCAATGATTGAGAATTGAGAGTGCAAAGAGTGATACGATGTAACACAATATCCAGCTATGCTATAATATACATTAACACACATCAACATTCAAATATCAATACATTTTATAGTTGATAATTGGTAAAAGTGATGAAATCAACTACTTCGAATTGCTGAATGCTGAATCGTTTTTCATCTCCATTTGTGTGTCTTACATTTGAGTCTTGTGCAATAGATGCAAATGATCAATCGACCTGCTAATGGAAAATTTAACTAAGTGATTCTGCTCGCGTCGTGTATTGACACTCTAGTTGATAAATGGCTTTTTGTTCGATTGTTTTCGGAATCGTGAATTGTGCATTTTATTCATGTCTCATGTCTCATACTTATCGTCAAGATGTATCATCATCTGCAATTCCAGTAGGCGATCTTTGAATGGTCTTTCGTGCCATTTATTCACATTTGCAAATGAAGCTAAATTTAGATTTTTTATATTGTTATTTTCAATCGAAAGTCGCCCAAATCAATGATCGCATCAACGTTTTTCGAGCGTTATTCTCTAACTTGACTCACAAAATTGACCAAAATTTTTTCGCACGAGAGAAATAAATATATAAAATCATCATCAACTATAAAAAAAAGATGTTTGTTTGAATGGATTCAGCGTAATTACTAATCATGAATCTTTTGTTTCTCTTATAATTCAAAGTCGAAACGCATAGAAAAGGCCAAAATAAAAATATACAGCATTCGACTGTATCCAACGGGAACAAAATAGATTTGGAATTGTACTTGAAATTTAAGTCTTGAATGCACACAATGTATACCAAATTGAATTGAATATTGGTTCGGTATGTGTGTGTGTGTGTTGAAGGTGACAGTGATCTTGAAATGATTTAAACTTTAAAGTGAATTATATTTTATAGTTCATTTCATACTCTTGAAACAAGTGAAGTGAATTGCCCTGCAAAGAGTTGAAACACTGAGCTCATTGAATTGTTCAATATTTGGACTTTAAAAACTCATTTGAAAACAGTTCGAATGGAGGTTTTTGTTCATCACGTGCAATGTGGCGTGTCTGTCTATTGTACAAGTGAAAGGAACAAATTCGATTTGGATGATCTTTCGCAAATTAAAAAAAAATATATGACAATTTTGTTTTGACATTTGTTTGACACAATTTTTCCATTTGCTTTGACACCATTTGCAGCATGTTTTGGCTCAAATTGGTACTTAGTTGGTAGTTATTGTTAATATTATCTCCGTTGTTCCAACAGATGAAAGAAATCGAGATTCACTGATTTATTGACAGAGGATCAGGTAATGGGATTTTTGATTTAATTTAGTACATAAATTCCGTTTTGGTTTGTTTTTTTTGTTTGAAAACTTGTTTTTCATTATTTATTTCGCCTCTAATAAGTTTAATCATCAATTCAAACAATGTATCGATTCTTTTTTTTTTATTAAAATACAATTAATTTATAAATTACATTCTTAAATCGATGTTAAATGTAAAATATATTGGGTTTTGTTGAATTTAATTAAACTTCTCACGTTTTTCTGTTTTGGATTTATTTTTTCTTTTTTTCATTTTCAAGTCGCTTCTCGTTCGTTTTTTATTCCATTTTTTTCATTTTTCTTTTTCGTTATTTAAATTATTAAAATCTAAATCTAAAAATTAGCCGACTGCTTTAACTGCGGTTGTTTCTTTTTTTATGTAGTCATATCTCAAATCAACGTCCACTTCAAAATGTGCACGCCAAATTCGTTTTGATTGTTTTGTTTTGTTTTTTTTTCTCTCCCGCCTTTCTATTCATTAATGGCAATGGTTTGAAATACATTACTTCAACTTCACATAAAACTTATACCGTTGCTTTCTTGCTAAACGCTAATTAATTATAATCATGGATTTTCATCTTTCTGCAATTTTCTTCTTTCAGTTTAGTTTTTTTCTCTTCTTCTTCTTTTTTTCAAAAAAGAAAAAAAAATCCTTTACGTGCTGTAAGTTTACTTTACAATGATTATAAATCTAACGATTTATAGGATAAAAAAGAACACGTTTTGAACAGAAAAGATCTCATTTCACCTTTCGCTTTTCGGCATTTCGTCGACGAATCGATTTAAATCCAATTTTCATTTTAATTTCGAAACCACCGATTTCGAAAGAAAAGTGAAATGGGTTCGTTTTAGGAAGGTCGGAAGGCATTTAATTGGTTTCGAATTTTTTCCTCTTTTAAATAAAAAACCGAAAATGGATTTTTATCCAAATGATTTAAAGTTTTAAGCTATTAGGACGGACTCTCGCCTTTGCGAGGAGAAAAAATGAAAAAAGAAAAAATTATAATAAAACAAAATTTTGACTTAATTTCTAACACATAGATTCTCCAATCGCAAATTTTTCAAATACTTTTCAAAGAAGGGGGGATACGTTTGTCTATCTGAAAACAACAGCAGGATGAATGCTTGTTGTTATTTTTTCACCATTTTAGAAGATGAAATCAAATTTTGGATAAAATGCTCTCTGTTTGCAGTGCTAAAAAATCCTATTGACAGGAAGAATTGGTGTCAAAATACGAAAGCATATAAAAATCTACGTTGTTTTTTTTTTTACTTTTTAAATTGTTATTACATTAAAAATATTGATTGAAAATTTTAAAACTTATTCAATAAACAGAAATTGCAAAATCCAACAAAGCGACAAATCAATCAACATGCAACGCGCAACAAAAGCAACAAGTTAATCGAAATCATAAGGAAAGACAATTAACGCGCAACACAAAATACTCAAACAATAAAAATCGACAGAAAACTCAATTTGAAATAGTAATTCGTTATTCGTTGCGGTGACAACGCCATCGATCCGCTCATGGTTAAATGTTTACTCGAATGGAAAATTTAGTTACCGTTAACTAAAATTCACAGTCGACAACATAATGTGGTAATTTGTGGCGAATATGACGCATTGCAAATATTACAATAATGTGATAAAATGCAAATTATCATTATTATTATTTGTTGAGTTCAATGCAAAGCGAATGTCGAATGTCATTCAAAATTCGAGATGTTGATTTTGTTTTGGAATTTCGTCAACTGGTTTCATATTATTCGTTAACTGATTGAAAGAGATCCGAATGAAATTCCAGTTTTTGTTTTTTGTTTTTGTTTTTTCTGTTACACTAAATACAGTTGATAACACAGGCAACGAACGCTTCCGTTGAGCAGAAATGAATTTACCATTTATATATTTTTGTTTTGTTTTTTTTTTTGTTCAAACATTGGAATGATAAAAACAAGAACAACAAGTTTACGTTTATCGATGATGCACGTTTATCGCTTTCTTGTGATTGGGTTCCGGTTCGTTTTTCTATTCTCAATTTCCATTATCGTTATTCTCTGTTGTTTCTTTGTTGACGTTTCTTTTTTTTTTCATTTTAATTTTCGCGAATTTTGCTTCCCTATTTTCTTTGTCTTTATTTATCAATTAACATGTAGTATTCGTCTCTTGGTCGTTTTAGTTGATTGCTTCGGTTTGCTTTGTATTTTGAATCGAATTACGAGATTTCGTTCGGTATGGTGTTGTGTTGGTCTGTGAGTGTATGCTTTTAAATTGATTTAACAACATTTTCTTTTCTATTTAGTTTGTTGTCTTTCTATCTCTCCCTGTCTCCGTGTGTTTTTTTTTTCTCGAAAAATGTTTCTAATTCATTATTATTATTTATTGTGGAATTTATTCATCTAATGTAAAAGGAGTTTATTTTTTGCTTCTTCTTTTAAACTGGTGTATTGGTTTTTTGCTCGTTGCCATTTCTTTGCTGCTGCTGTTGTTGTTGTTGTTGTAATTTTTCATTTTTTTCCGTATGCTGATTTTCGGTGTGACGATCCTCCGTATCATGATCGTATTCTTTTTCATCATAATCATCGTGATGTGGTGCAATTTGTGCTTCCGAATCGGGTCCAATGTCTGTATTTATTGATGCACCTGCAAATATCACATACATAGGTTTTGGTTATGAAATCATTTTTCAGTTTTTTTTTCAGTTCAGGGAGAACAAAACAAAACAAATCAACAATAAAGAGAGAGAGACAAAAAAAACACACACAAATTATGAATTTTTTAAACCAACTAAAAACACTAAACAAAAACCCGCGGTACTGATTTCCGCAATTTAATAATGAATCAACTGAAAAACTACATTTGTCTGCAACTTTTTTTTTTGGTACGAGTGAATAATAAGTTTGTTTTGGCAAATAAAACAAACTTTAGTTAGTTCTAGATACGTGATCAAAATTCGAAAAATTACATCTATGAATACTATGAACTAAATGAATGCAGCCGACAAATAACAATAAATTAAATAAATGATTAGAAGTAAATAATAATGAACAACAATTGACGAATGATGAATGAATCATTGTTCGAAATGGAAATGAGCGTGAAACATTTTTTGACGGGGGTTTGTGACCGATCCAAAAGGATAACATTCAAACAATGGCAAATAAAGGAAAAATCTAATGAAATTACTATAATTATCATTGTGTTTGTGTAAATGGTAATGTTCAACTTACTTATCTTCAAATAGAAAATATTTTTTTTTTTTTTCAAAATTAATGAGTGTTTGTAATGCAACACGTCTGAATGCCGTGTCGACGAAAGAATTTGTTTTTTTTTCCATGTTATATGATGAATAATGGTGATAATAATTAAGGAACAGCATAAAGAGCACATGCATTATACACTCACAGAACCACACACCCGATATTATGCACCGAAGACAATTAAATGTATAGCAATATGTATGTAGGCACGCATTAAGGTCTCAACGACAACGATCACGAAATAAAAGTTTTCTTTTAAATATCATCAAAGCGAAGGGAAAAAAATTCGAAAAGTCACAAAGACAGACGAACACACACACACACGCGGGCCAATCAAAGCAACATCGAAACCGGGCAACAATAATCAACGAGCTGATGTGAGCTGATCCATATTGTATGCAAAAAGGTGAAAGAACACATTTATTTTTAGGATGGCATATTGTCTAGCCCATTCACGTTCAATCGTTCTCCGTTTTCCGTTCTCCATTACGAATTTATCATGTTCAATCATTCATAATATAATGTTAATAATGAAAATTGAATAAATGGCATACAAAAGAATCAAATTGACTCCTACTGAAAATGCCGAAGTTGAAGCATCAGCAACCGGCAAAGACAGAGACGATGAGACGCAATTGAAGAAAATCGATACAACAAAGGGCCTTCAAAATTATGTATTATTATTATTTTCGTTGAGTCTTGTATGCACACGATTCACTATCAAATATCGACATGGGCGAACACATAAAGTTAAACGAAGAAAATAAGTCGAAAACACACACTGTTTAGACGTGTTCCCCTCATAATAATAATATTAATAAATGGCATGTTCGTATTATTTTTGTATATTTACGCGGAATTGTTGAATCGTTGTTTTTCTTGACTTCGATTCGGCGAACCGGTATCAAGTGTGAATGGGGGAAAAAAAGCAGCCATTGCTTGATCGATAAATTTAGACGATTTATTGTCGGAAAGGAATAAAACGAAATGGAATAGCAATGAGAAACGGCCAAAAATAAAACAAAAACTGAACAAATAAAGAGGTAAAAAAAAATAGTCATGAAAACGAATATTTTTCGTGATAAACAAACACTTCTATCGTTCTAATGATCAATCTACGATGAATTTATTCGAGTTTTGTTGTTTTTTGTATTTCAATTGTGGCGCTTTGTAAATTGTGGCAAAATAATTTGGTAGCAGGCATTCTATCGAAAAGGGAAAATTGATTCAATTTGGAGCCTTTCGGTTTGTCTATATCCCAATGCATTTGCCGTTTCTGTTTCCTTGTCAATGGATGTTCAAATTGTTGATTCAGCGAAATGAAAACGAAACTTAATTTCGCAATCGACAATCAACCGAAAGAGAAATAACGACAAAAAAGGAAGGAGGAGAAGAAAAAAAAACATGTATAATTCATATTAAATGATTACGATCACATTGGAGCCGGTCAAAAACAAAGTGAATGATACAATTAAAACCATTTCAACTTTGTAATTGATGCCATCAATTGGCGTGTTTGGTCGCCGTTTTATTATAAATTTATTATGCGACGACTTCATTCTTTGTCGATTTTATTTTTGCTTTTCAACTTTTTGCGAAATAATTTACGCGAATCGGATCAACAAATGGAAGAAAAAAAATATGTGACTCACAAGACATCATAATAAAATAAATACTGAATAGAGAATGGGATCGAATTTGAAGGAGCAAAAAATTCTAGCAAATGAATGTCGTCATCGTGGTGAATTCATATATCATATTCAATGGAATAATAAGTTTGTCCATTAAGTAATGGCAAAATGGGAAGGCAAAAACGAAAACAACAAACCCATCAAACAATTCAAGATATTGAGCCTATTATTTAGAAATAATAATCGGCAAACGTTTGCTTATGAACGACAAACGATTATTATTGTATATTTGAGTGAGTCAGGTACAAAAACCTTTTCAAATTTGCATTCAACCATTCATGTGATTCATTATATTTGAATGAATCACATGTAGAAGAAAAAAAAACATTTGAAGGGCAAACGCATGACACACAGTCATAACACACAAACAACTATGCTACTGAAAAGTAAATAACTATTATCAATCGAATCTATTTCATTTTTTAATCATATTTATCACATCAATTGACAATTTAGATTTCGATTCAGTTCCGGTAAATTGGATATTGGAACACGGAAATAAAATCAAACAAAATGATTTGTAATCGAAACAAACGACTCTTTCACATATTCTTGCTCAAGTTCTATGAAAACTTTCTTGTAAATGAGAAAACTTATAATATTTTATTGGATCGATGTTTCGGATGTTTCGTTATTTGATATGGTGTGCCATGTGCCGATCTAACACCTAATGCCGCCTAATGCATATTTATGGTGGGCATTTTGGGATTTCTTGAATTGACGGCCAACCCAAATAGTAGCCGATGTTGGATCTATGTGGAATTATTAATGCAACGGTGCAATGAACTAACTTTAATCTCAAATATTGTACGACTTTTCAAGTGTATCCATTTCAGCTCAAATTTTATGGAAGCGTTCGCATTGTTCCATCGTGTATGGGGATTTAAACGGAAGTTTTTCCACTTCATGGATCGTGTCGTGTTTACGGTTAAAGTCGTTCGTGTGATTCAGAGCAAATTTGTATGAACGATGATGATTCGAAGAAGCGATAAAATTATTATTATTATTATTATTATTATTATTATTATTATTATTGGAGCCATTGAGCATTTGAACATTTGAAAATTTAAGCTTTGCATTGAATCATCAGATTATTATTATATTTCATCGGACAGCCGATTATTATTGGCGTTTTTTTTTGTGTCGGAGTCTGGAGAAACGAAACCAGTGCCATTCACTGTTTATATTTCAAAGAGAAAGATTAGAGCCTATTTCAAAAACAATTTGATGGCATGAAATTACAAAATTTATGATTATATTCGTAGAAAATCCCTGTCGATATAATACGTGCGCGTTAATCTTATTATTTCATTATTTATTTCTTGTTACTCAATCTTTTAGTAAAAATATTATCCGGTTAGAAGAAGTCAAGTGCATCATCTAAGATTTCAACAACAACTAAAGTGATTTTATTCTACGAAAACAAACAAAAAAAAACCTAAAATTATTATTTATTTTATTTAGAGCACTGATTGACTCAATAGTTTGTTTAAATATCAAACGATTACGAATTGGAAAATGATTTCAATGTTGTTTTTTTTTTTTTGTTATTTTCTAAGTCAACGATTAACGTATGCATCGAACGGCTGTTGAGTTGTGCTATTTTCAAATCTACTAAATCTAAATTGAATTGATTTTCTTCAATTCTCAAATTACGGATAAACGATTTCAGAAAGAAGATGCTTTAGGTTCATTGGAAAAGACGATCTCATGCATAAATGAACTAATCGAATGAAACTATTTAAAAAATGCATACATTTACATATTCAAAATTCAAAAAACACTTAACAAAAAAAATTATGAGAGCTCCAAAACATGATTTCACTCACATGAATGACGATTGTTAGAGGACCACGAATTATTCTTGTTTGACATGAGATTTTTGTTTGTTTGTTTGTATGTGTGTTTGTGTGTTGTGATTTTATGTTTGTTATTTTTAGACGGTTGCGGTGGTTTTGGATTTGATATGTTTGTCTGTTTGCAACGAAAGAAAAAATTATCCAAAAAATGTATAAAAATACAAATGAAATTCGCTCATTATTATTAGTTTGATCTGGATTCACAAATGGTTTCTTTCAATCAATGTCTGTCTCTCCTTTCTTCTTCTCCTCGTTTCTAATTTTTTTTTTAACTTTTTTTTTCATCCTCTATAAATCTTTAAACTAGTTTATCAACATTATAATTATATTTCAACAGTTCTTAAACAATTTGGAGGAAAAAAAATGGTGCCAAACAACAATCTTACTCAACGTTTGATTCAGTTTATTATTGAAATTATTATTATTATTATTGATTGATTTGGAATTTTTCTAACGGAAAACAATTATGAATTTGTATATAGAGCAATAAATTGAAAATATTTAAATGATCATAAACTTACCGGAAAAGCACCATTTGCCCGTAGCACGTGCAAACACAATAAAAGCAATGATGACTAACAAAATGGCAACACCAATTATAATTCCAATAATCGATCCAATATCGATGCCAGTCTCAATGGTTTTTGGCGATGAAGTAATATGAATTAAATAATCTGTTGTTCCTAATCCATTGCTTGCCTTCATTGTATATGTTTTCTGGGTGTCTTCGACTGTAAGTCCGGCAATTGCAAGTGTAACATTGATTGTTCCATTTCCCAAATTAATTGGTCGATATGATTCCCAACGATCTTTTTGTTCACCTTCACCGATTCGAACACCATCAACTGACCATTCAATTTGTGGTATTGGATTCGAATTGATGGTTACATTAACCAAAGCTGTTTCTCCCAAATGTAAACCATAAACATAAATTTCTTGTTGTGGCTGTGGACGATCTGTTTTATGCATTTTTTTGATAAACCAAGAAGAAAAAAAAATAATAATAATTTTCATTTAACTGGAGGAACACTTTTCAACATGGAGATTAGAAATTGGGATGTGATGAAAATAACGGAATAAACTTACATCGGACTTGGATTGGAATTTGAACATCTTGTGGATGACCAGCTGGATGTTCTGCACGGCAAATCAAATATTTACCATCATCGCTGGCCTGAATGCGATGTGTTAAATTTTGTTGAACCACATATACAGTTGATTTTTCTTGAATTAAAACATCATGAATTTTTTCTCTTTGTACACCGTCAAAAATTTGCTCATCATTGAGGAACCATGATAATTTTGCTGGTGGTCGGCCTTCACGAGATTCACATTGGACTTCAATATCTTGATCGATTGCATATGCATTACCATGTTGGGGTGCCGTCAATAATTTAATTTTTGGTTGTTGTGGAGGAACTGAACATTTAAACATGGAAATCAATTGATTAATTTTTCTATTTTATTTATTGTTGGTATTAGTTATGTATTTTTATTAGTATTTTGATGGAAATCATGCGTCGAGAAAGTGATTTCATTCAAAACCTTGATGTTTCAATGGTTTTGGAAAGGAAAACATCCATCCATCCATCACCTGTGGCTATTGACAATTATGATGATTATTCGAAAATATTTTCATTTTTTTTTCTCATTTTGCTTATTGTTTGCAACAAATGATTGAATGGAACCATATGGCGATAAGTACAACTATTTTTTGAAGTGTGTTCAAATCAAAACAAACCACAGGCAAAATAGGTCAACGGTACAAATTTGAAGCTGGAAAGTAAAACTAAATTTGCCATTTTCGAACAATCATCGACCATTCCAGTCTATTTGAATGAATAAATGCAAACAACAATGTGATTAACGCAAAATATGAATCGATCGGATCGAACGCCGAGAAACAATGTCTCTTCTCCCTTTTACCTGTCATCAACAATTTCAGGTAGAATCCAGTTGATTGACATCGACGAACCGAACAACAAAAAATATAATTTACATGAAAGAATTTCTCAAAAAATGAATGACTGAATGCGACGTATCTGATTTACCTATCCAACACACTCACATCAATCGAAAATAATTTAATTAAATCCGAAATAGATGAACCACAACTTGGATTCGAGTTTTTTGTTATTGTTGTTATTGCTGTCGGCATTATTCAGCACAATAATAATTGAGTGAAGGAATAATGTGAAGGGAGAAGGAGAGAGCGATTGCATATCATGTTTTTGAATACGGTTGATAAATACAGGGCGGCTTTATCAATATCAGATGGCTTTATACCGCTTCTGGCCAGAAATACCAGCAACACAATTGGAATGGTAACGAATTTTTACTTTGGATGTAATTCGACGAGTTTTTTTTTTGTTCTAGTTTAATATTAATTTAATTGCAGCATTTGAAATTTAAAAATAAATGCTTATGTGAAAAATTTATTACTTACATGCAACAGTTAGTTCGATTTGGCTCTGGACTTCTTCGCCTTGAATGCCCAAAAAGCATTTGACCGGTCCGTTATTCAATAGTTTGACACCAAGAATGCGAACACCGCATTCACCTTCGCGTAAACCATTACCATAATATTTGTAGGATGGATTTTTTGATTCCCATTCATTGGATAGTGATTGTGCACGTGATTCACCAGGTATTTCAAATCTGAAAAAGAAAATTCCAAACAGAAGCAAACGGTATCGAATTAATACAAGGGTAAAATAAATAAATGAATTTCTTTCATATCATTCATCGGATTATTATGGTTTCCTTTTATTTATTTTGTTTTTCCAAAATGTAAAAAAAAAATCCGGAGAATTATGATGATTATATTTGTATGGACGTCGGACGCCGGTTTCAAAATTCATTTAATAAGTATGATATTAATTTTGTTGTATATCGTCATATCGTGCCGTATTAACCAGTAAAATGGAGGAAAAAAACCGATCCGGCCGTATGTGCGTGTGTACTTGAAATTTAGAACATTGAACGTTGTATGGAAAAAGGGGCGAAAAATGATACATCAAAAACACAGACGAAAAAAAGAAAAGAAATAATTTCCATTTTTATAATTATATTATTTTTTCCATCCTCATCCATCGCATAATACGAAGAAAAACCCATAAAAGTAGAGACGAAAGAACAACAACATCAAAAAAAACTCGTAAAAACAAATACTTATAAATCTAAAACAGGTGTTACGTCAATCTAAATCACTGGACCTTAACATTTCCACAATACGAATGCATCGTTAGGCCGAAATGTGAACACTGAACACAGAGTGCATGCAACGAACATGCATCGTTCGGAATAAATGGGAAAAAATTTTTTTTGTTAAATTTCAGGCGTTGTTTTCCTGATAATCTTTCGTTGTATCTCTTTTTATTTTGTGTTTTGTGGCGTTCTTTTGTGTTTGGGGGCATATGCAGTTGGCCTGATGTTAAACGTTCAATGTAAACATTGAGTTCATGATGCATGTGTAAAAATTATTATTGTACGAATTCTTCATATCGCTTTATGTATTAAAAACGAATACGGCATTTGAATTCAATTCTTCGTGTGTACGCTGGCCATACACCTTTTGTTTGCATTCAATTGCAAAAGCCATTCAAACGAAAACAGATTAAATGAACTGAATGCTTATTAATAATGACGCCAAAATGGATCTGGACACATGCATTTCTGAAAAGTCTATGATTCAACACTATATTTGATCAACATTTTTACAGCCCATAACCATATTTCATTCGTTCCGTTCCTGTTTCGGTCTGTTCGTTATTTTTCCAAATCGAAATGAATCATTGAATGCATTGGGCATTTGGCCGACGAAATGTTCATTGTTCATCTATCGGAGCACATAACATAGTCATTTTCTGTCTATTCCATCGAAACGATGAACAAAAAAAAAAATTATGTGAACGAAACGAATGTGCAAACGAACAAAAAACATATATACAAAAATCGAAACAAAGATAAAATTGTTCTATCGGTTGTTTCGGTTGGTTCTAGTCCGTTGACCAGCAACCAGCAACGCATCGGTGTTTTAAATTTTCATTATTTTCGGTTCAATTTTGAACACTAAACCATCACACACATCTATGTATGTGAACTGTACCAACTACCAACTTTATAGCTATGAGAATTGAGAATGCTATTACCCGTTTTACCAAGAACAGGTAACGAAATAACAAAAACGACCGTAAAATCAACAGAAATGATCAAAACGAAGCTACTTGAAGAACGTGGAGTGAGAAAGAGGAGAGAGATGAATGAAGAAAAAAAGAAAAACGAAAAAGAATATAAAGGTCTGTTGAGGCTAAGATGTTTTCGAAAAATGGTGCTGAAGTTCATTGACATTCGATGCTGATGAGCACATTTCCAAAGATTCCTTCAAACTTATTACTTCATGTCATTCATGGAGGGAATTTCTTTATCCGAATCTTGTTCAATCGAGAAAAAAAAAATTATCTTCCATTGTTGTGAAGAGATGTAAAAATTGAAAGCAAACGAAAGATAGCGATAAACGAAAAAAAAAAATGATATTTTTTACCACTTCCAAACACACAAATTTTGATTCATGACCGAAGATCAAATGCAAACAAGCAAACATCATTTATTTTCACTGACCGAAACGATAAAAACACAAAACAGAAGTGAATTCCAACAACGAAAATCTCATTTGAACATTTCTTTATACATACGTTGTGATGTAACTCATTCCACACTCCACTGAGCCCAAATGAGAAAAAGAAAAACCAAATCCGAAGATTAACTTATGGAAATTACTGATTTATTTGTGGGCCTAAATAAAATAATAATAATAATAATAATAATAATTTGACTATATTGAGCATTGAGCGATTGTGTGTGTGATGAGATGCACGTGTATGATCGCACTCATGAAGCCAATCATTAACATTTCTCAGTGGGTAATATGTACAACAGTGATCGATAAAAGATGCTACGCAATACCAACGACATGAAACAGACAAGAATGAAAAAAAATCGTTTTTTTTTTGGATTCAGAGAAAGAGAACAACAAACGATTATGGGATTGCATCTTGAATACCATGTACGGAATATGGACACTTCGATAGCTGGCATTATAATGCAACTGGCAACCATCCGTTCGATGGATTCACTCATGTGAAAGAAGATAATTTTAATGGCAACAACAACGCCGTCGACATCCATGATGATGATGATGATGATGATTATGATGTGGAATTAAAATTTTCGAGTACATTTCATGTACAATTCGGGCATTTGAATATGTGAACGGATGTTTTGGTGCATTAACGAATTAAATAGATTGTTTATCGAATTTCGTGTCTACTTAACCGTAAATAATTTAAAATAGCATTTTTTTTCTTCTCTCTCTCTCTCTTTCCATTCATTCAATCTCTCTTTTAGCTGACAAGCAATAAAAAAAAATAATATAATTCGGTAACACAACAATAGAATCCTTGAGTTGATTGTATTCATTGTGGTAGCGAGTGCAATTGAATTTCATTTCAAACAAAGTACCACAAACCGAAAAAAAACACAATAAAACCCAAATATAAAACTTACCGGCAATAAGACAACGGTAAACTCGTTCGGCACAGCAAATTAACAGATTGTCCTACGGATGTGGTTATATTGCTTGGTTCTGTTTGAATGGATTGGCCATGAACTAATATGAGATCTGAAATAAATGATACGCAAATATTAGAAAATGAAATATTAATATTTGTATTATTTTTTGGTTCTTTTTCGAATTTTTATTTTTTCTTTTGTACAAATGCTGATGTAAATTTGTTTAAAGGAGATATAAAAAAAAAAGTTGACGTAAAAACATAGCATGTGAAATATAGGCCCTCAACATAGAGGTAAGAATAGCTCGGGATCATTTCGGCTATTATTCATTACGATGCAAATGAAATGGTTAAATAAACCAGGAAGTTTTTCAAACAACCGAACTTTTGGCTCCGGTTTTTATCTTTTTGTTGTTTTTATACGGGTGATATGCGTTTCATTCAAAATTCCACAAAATTCATGCGTCCAAATGTCAATCATATGCATACAATGCGTTTGTATATTTGAATTAGATTGAAATTCGACCGTTTTTTTCTTCTTTCTTGAAATCGTTTGATTATTATTTTATCATTCAAATCCATTCCTTCCTTCCATTTTAACTTTTCCCCGGCACAGAGAGAGAGAGAGTGAAAAAGAATTAAACCTCAAAGCATACAAGTAGACGGAAAACGGTCACGGGTATAATTATGTTAATCCGCATATCTCCTTAAAAATCGTGAGACAGACAAACGAACAAACCACCGATCGAGCGGTGAACGAACCATGCGAACGAATCATTTTCAACATTAAATGATTGTTTCTTGTTGTCGAATGTTTCTTTAACCATCGAATGATTCAATTTTGGAAAAGGAAAAATTCATCCACGCTTCGCACTTAGCACTTCATACTGCATACATTCATTTGTCATTATAATGCTGTTGTTGCCACTGCATTTAGGAATCATGAAGATTATTTAAGTTATTTTATAATAAAATTTCTCTTGTTCCTCACTTTCGGAACCAGTTACTTAATGATTGTGTACAATGGTATTGTGTGGTGAGTAGTTAGTTCAATGTTACAGGTACTTGGATAATCTTATGTCATGGACCACAGAAAATTCATCTTCCAAATGAAGCATAATAGCAATTTATTGAACGTTGGACGCAAATTCGTTTGTCATTTTCATTCGGACATATATCGAAACGTGAACACATTGAACACTAAACAGTTCGGCCACAAACAAAACGAAAATTACTTAAAATACAACTGATGAATTTAAAACGCGCATTCCATTCGTAGGCTGTAAATTTTGTTAACATAAATTTTGTAGTGAGTTACGATCTGACAGTTGACAAGCGAATTATATGTGTCTGTACAAAATTATACATTTATTTGAAATTCAAAAACTTGAATAGCCGTTTGAATAGCCCAATTTACAATTCAATAGAATGTCATGTATGCAAAACTATATGGAAACCGAATTTCGAAATTATCAATTGAAAAAAAAAGAATGAGAGGTAGAGAAACGGTGTGCTGTCACGTACAATACAAACGGGTTCAGTGTTATGTCCACGGAAACATTCATATGCTTGAATAAATGGGGCTTTATTCTAATTGTAATTAAATTCTTACGCCAGAATTGCTGTTCATAGAATATTGTCTCTCTCTCTCTTTCTCTTTCTGTTGCTATGTTTCTATCTTCAGATGTTGAATTCTTCAAATTTCTGTTCTCGGTTATTGCATGGGCTAAGGTCGGTACGTTGCACGTTCACTCAATTCATATGAATAAAATGTATGCACATGAATTATTAGTTAATGTTTTTCTGTTACATTAGTTTATTTTTCTCTCTATTTTTCGGCTAACCAATTAACTAGTAATTTGTGATTATCACAATATTTTACCCAAAATTACAAGCAAAAACAACTCAAATAGAAACGAAATGAATTGAAACGGAAACGCACCCTTTTTTCCAGGCGTGATAATGTTGTTGTGGTGTTGATATATGCATATATTGTGATGCATGTGTCCTTAAATACTAAAGAAACACATCATAATAATAAATGTGTGTGCTGTCAAGCAAATTATATTATCTAATGTTGTGTATTGTGTGTACACCGGGTTGAATTTAGTGTTGAGGAGTGTTTTTGTTACATTATTATTTTCAAAATGAAAGACACATTCACACGCATCACCGAAACTCGCCCCCGAATATAAAACGCGCATTTTGAATAATATTCATTGTTTCTTTTATCGGTTTTATTTTTTTGGCTTTTTTGAAAACCGAAAAAAAAATGCACACTCATTTATTGAATATTGAGCATATGTAACGGTAAAGCCCGTTAAAACGGGAACATTAAAATAGATGCAATTCATTTAGGCTGTAAATAATAATAATTAGTAAATAAATAGATGGGACCATTGTGAGGTGTATAGCTTTCCTGTTCGTTTGATCCTACCTTTTCGATCCATTTCATTGCACATAAATTTAACTGGCATTAGCATTGGATCTAATGTGGTGGAAAGATCTCCACACCGCACACTCATATATTCAGTCAAATTATTTGTTTGCCGTTCATTTCAAACATAGGATGTCGTTCACCATTTTCCTTTTTTATTTTCTCTTTGCACTATATGTGTGAGTCGGTAATTTGTGCCATGGCATGGAGTGAGAGGAGATTTTATTTGCATGAAATCAGATTCTATAGCATACGGTGGTTTGTTGATTTTATTATATAGGGATTTTGGCATTTGTTGATATGGTCGGTTGAATAAATCTAACAAGTTTCAATTCGTGATCACACAACAAATAAAATGTTCAAGGCGGACTAGAGGCATGGGGAGATGTGGGCTTGAAATGAAATATATTTTCTTCTTCAATCAGTCCAAAATAAACAAACATGTCCAACCAAAATAAAAACAAATCATACCAAATCTCTTCTTTGTTTCATTGTTGTTGTTGTTGTTGTTTTTGTTTCTTTTTTCGTTTCCAATTTAATTGAATTTCTCTTTGGGGTTTCACTTTGAAATTTGGCGCATTTATGGACATAAAAAAATCTGACCAAATAGATTCATACCGAACTGCGCTCGCAATTAACGTATTCATCAGTCGCAAATTAACATATAGCTTGACTTTTCCAAAAAAAACCACTCACTTGATCCATTCTAAGCCAATGTATATCGAAAACGTTTTTATCTTTTGACCTCCTTTTCATCCAAATGCAAACAATGGCAGCTATTTCACTCTCTCATTTATTCTCTTTCGGCTGTTTGGACATTGGATTTACTATCTATGTTTCGTTCTGTTGTGTACTGTGTGCCATTTTCTTTTTTCGTAATGTTCACTTTTTCTTGTGTGTGTTTTCACATGAACATGCTAATTTACATTGCCAGCCAAAGATCGGGCGACCACTGAGACAAAAGCCATCAAATTAAGAAGAAAAGAAAAGACAGGAAAAAAAACCTTCCGATTTGCAACGGAAGATAAAAATGAACAAAATGTTAACTGGCCAGCAAACAGCAATGGCTTCAATAACATAAATCAAAATGATAGTAATTATAATGCGAGACACACTCTCCACTCTGTTGATGACTCGACTTTCAAGCATTTAGTTGAATTTCAAATTGGTTTTCCATTCGCTTTGTTCATTTTTCTTTCGTAAAATTTCTTTTTTCCTTCCGTTTCTACTGTTTTTACGTCTTTTCTATATTCACACACATGCATATATTGTATGCTGTATGCTGAATAATAATATGACAAACTGTCCAGAATGGATTGAAGTAAATGGTGACGCCAGATCAGCACACATTACAACCTCGGCAAATGCGGATTTGGGTTTAATGTTAGAATAACGTCGTGTTGGTCGTTATACCTCACACAGATTGGCTGAGACATCATTAAGAATAACGATTTGGGAATTGGAAGATTTTCCGGCTTTTGGACTTTAAATGACGCGACATCGATATATCGTAAATGATTTCGAACAATTTTCTTTTGTAGCAATGAAATAATTATTATTGTTTTGTGTGCGTGACGACATCGTGTCTTACATTTTTAATTTTACACCAAAATTTATTGGACATTGAAAAATGACTCAAATTCCGATTGTAATTCAAAATGAAATCGTCGCACTTCATCAATTTGAAATATGTAAATTGCTTGTCGAAACGGTAAAACGGAGAAAAAGAAGAAGAAGAAGAAGAAGAAGACCACGACGACGACGACGACGGAAAAGAAAAACTGCGATTCATGCGCATAGATTTTACTTTCGAAAGTTTCATGGTCAACCATCAAATACAGTTTCAAGTTGGTTAAAGGGCTTTTCATGGTATTTCATTCACATGAAAATGGCCTCTTTCATGATACGATACGATACGATACGATATGATCTTATGTATTGTGTTGGCCTGTTTTTCGCCGCATTTATTAATTACATGCACGAGGTCAATTGTTGTTCGAATAGCATGTGTATTAGAAACAATGATTCGCAATATATAGATTGGCTTTTTGCCAATTTATTTTCATTCACAGTTCACAGCATTGTGGTGTATTGCTGGCACAACAACGCAACACCACTGTCACAACACGACTTGTTGCCCGCTTCAATGTTAAAAAGAAGATGTAAACACATTGTTTGACTTATTTTGATGGGAAAACAATTAAACGAAAAACATTATTATAAATGACTGTCTGCGTAGTCGATTAAAAATCCAAACGAAAAACAATTGATTGCATTCCAAATTTCCATAAATATTCCCATACATGTGCCAATCTCTTATAGGAACGATATACGGTATACTCGAGTCTCGTACGATGCGAATCATTAATCTGTTTGAATCTTTCATTCACAGTGTCGAGAGTGCATGGATCAAGTAAGAGACGACAACGACAACGATGACGCGAAGTAGAAAGCTTCAATCGAATAATTTTGCTGGATAAGCAATTCATTGAGCACATGAACACTGCCATTCAATGATCGTTATTTATTTCGATCCATTTCCTTTACGCGAGAGGCAATTGCAGTTTAAAATGATTATTGGCTTCGCGCGCCGAGCTCACATTCACTCGCTCATTTATGAACATAATTTAAATGACGATAATAATAATAGTGATGATTTTTTTTTTCATGTTTGATTTGTTTCGTATTAACGTTTAGGTTTTTTGTTTCTCTCTACGATTGGGAATAAAACCGAGACTTGGAATTGTTATTATCAATTATGATAGAGAGTGGGCCGCCTTGGAAATATATTAATATAATTTTCTTAAAATGAAAAATTGGTATGAATCGACAGAGTCAGGCCTAAAAAAATATTGTATGAATATTAACCACGTTAGGATAGTCAAATGCTCGAGTGTTTGTCGGTCTAGCGTTGAAGTTTTCTTATTCATTTCGTTAAATGGGTAATTATAGTTGCCCGGCATAAATGCCCAACATTGAGACTATTAAACATCGAAAAAGATACCGGAAACTTTTTCTTCATCTTTGCGGACAACTTATTTTATTATGAAATTTTTTTTTCGTTGCTGTTTATCGCTGTCAAATTAAACTGAAATACGAAAAATGTCATAAAATGAGTTTGATACCAAAATTCGTGGTTTATAGCACAAAAGGAGGCAAAACGTGATAAATAAAAAAAAAATATGGAATAACCGACCAATTGGAACCCAAGAAAAACTGAACAAAAGAAATGATAGCGGCTGAAGTGAAGTGTAAGACGACAACAAAGTGAATCGAAGCTTCAAAAAATAACATCAAGGTTGAAAGAATCAGCGAACCGAATCTTTTGGATCACAGAATATTAAATCGTTCGCGCTCTTGTTCTTTATTTTACGGTTTTCGTTCTTAGACATGTTCAATTTTCATTTGTTAAAAGTTTGAAGAAATTCATTAGTTGACCAAAAAAAAAACACACACACTTCTTACCGGTTCTCATGCATTTTAGTTTCATACAAACATATCGAATGTAAATTTTGTCTACTCAAAACTACTAAAATAACCAGTTATCCAAATCGAAAGATACAATAAATGAACCGAATAAAAATCAAAACCCAAAATACCACTATAAAAACGATTGTTAATCAAAATCGATCATAAAATGTCGCTCAAATTGAACGCACGAATCGCTTTGCATTCAAATATATATATTGTATTATTTATTATTTTGACATGTCGTTTAATTGGAATGGGAAACCGTTTAAGATTCAAATAGAATTTTTTCCTATCTTTTTCAAAACTGGATTTTAGTCGATTTGTCGATATCAAAAAATATTTATTGCTCGCATTCCATTTGTTTGATTTTCTCGTTTGATTCGTACGATGGCATCAGGCCTCCGTCCAATGAGGCAATGCAATATAAATAAAAAAAGGTGAAATAACTTTAGGCTGATGATGATACTTAAATCGATTGAAGGCAAGAAAATGATGAAGAACAAGTAAAAAAAGAAAACAAATGAAAAAAAAATATCTAGGGCTGCATCTTAAAATCGACATGTTTCAATTTAGTTCTTCACACACGATCATGTAATGGATCTATTCAGTTTTGTTCAAATGTTCAAAAAAAAAAATCAAACCGAAAGACCATTCAATGCTCATCAGTTTGTTATTGCACCGGCATCAATCGTCATCTTCTCTTCTTGTTCTTCTATTTTTTATTACTATTCCTTTTTTCCCATTGTTTGATCATTGAGTTTCTTCATTTTCGTTCGTTAGAATTATTTATTTTTCATTTTAGTTATTGAATTTCGTATTTGGTTCTCTTTCTTTCACTCACTCTTTCTCGCTCTGCCTATGCATTAGTTTTGGCATATTTCAAATTGAATTCAAACGCGAATGCATTCCAAAGAAGCGATGAATTGAAACCGTAATCCAATTTATTCACATTACGTATGCAACTCTTTGATCCATCGACTTGTATGCAAGTTGTTTTGTCTCTGAGGTTTTTCGTTTTCGTGTTTTGTGAACAGTGTTTGATGCGCTTTTTTACCTCTTCTTCTTCTCCTTTTCAACTTAACTCATTTCAACTCTCATCAATAATTTCTACAGAGTGCATGACGCACCATTTATTAACTACCGCGAACACCGAACAGCGAATCGACATAACTTCGAAGTTACGTATAATAACAGAGAAAAAAAAGCAGCATGCTACCCAAGTGTCCGGGTGTTTAGTTATGTGTGTGATGTGAGAACGCAATTGCGCTCACTAAACAATACTGACTTCACAAAAATTATGTGCGAGTTTCTTTTCGTTTCGTATTATTTTTTTTCTTCGTTTCCTTCTCTTCATTCCACCACCTAGCTCCTCATGTTACTTTTCGTCGTAACTAGGAATATGATGCAAGGAGCACATGATTTGATGACTTGAGATAAATGATATTTAAATTTCAATGAAATTTAAAAACAAAACAAAAGAAAACACTCAAATTGCAAAGCAAAATGAGAAACGAATTGTTAAGAAATACAAAATAATTCATCAGAAAAAACACACCACACACCGTATCCATGTTGTTTAGATCATTTCTATATGTAATGAGGACTGCCTATAGATTCAGCAGAAAATTGCTATATTATTTGTAATGAGAATCAACTCTCATCGTAATCGAACAACCATTGTTGAAATTAAAAACGATCTGCGTGTTCGCTATTTTTTTCTTTTTCTCAGTTTTTTTTTTTCATTTTCGTCTTTTCCATTTCAATTTAAGTTGATCGACGTTGGAATTCGCTTTTCTTGATCACATTGATCCGATGGGGGGGAATTGTTATTAACCAAAACAGATGCCTGAATAATTATCGTTTTTGGTGTAACGTTGCTGTTTTTTTTTCTCCCGTTTCATTACAAGCAATTGTATATGTCGCATTATGTTTAGATTAGAAACCGTTTAGTTGGCTTTATACACAATTTTTTAATTAAATTTTTTTTTTTCTGTTTCGCTGATGACAATGTTTATCGTTCACAAGAAAACAACAACAACAGTAAAACTGTATCAATTTCCAATATCTCATCTCGAAAACCATACCGTCGGAAGATGTAAGCAACGTTTGTCACTTTACTTTGATATCACTTGAATTTGAATAAACAGAAATCTGAATCCATTCGAATGAGAAATCTATAACAAACAATTGCAAATTGAATTGAATGCATTGCAACAGACCGGGCGGGCAACTGGAGAAAAGATGAAAAACGGCAACGGAGAAAAAAATACAATTATTGCAATCATCAAAAGCTTCATTGATGGAATGCAGTTCCAGTATAATTAATTACCTTTACTTTTCCATGGCAAAATGCAATACAAACTGAAATTGTGAAAAACGATTGACTGTTCGATTCGAGCGAATGCCATTCAATTGATTGAAATGAATTGGCCTAATATTGTTTATATTACAAACGAAGAATTACGACATGACAGAAACAAATGCCACTTAAATACGCATAGTGGTATGAGGTATGAGTCATTGCATTCATTTACATCAATCACGTATCCACTTCAAGATGAAAACATCAATATCAACAACAGCAACAACAACAACAACAGCGCTCGTACTGAACCGTAAGCATACGCTGCATGTAGTTATTTTGCAAGGGGTAGCAGACGAAGAATCATCATTATCGTTATTATTGTTCATCAAATGTGTGTGAGTCATCGCATTGGAGCTTAAGCTGAAGCTGGAGCCAACTTCTCATTCCGTAATAATTTTGTTGAATTGAAATAAAATGAGATTCTCGGAATTTGGATGAATCAGATGAATGAACAAATCATGATTTAGATCAAACTCTTTGCAATCGGCATAAAGATTCTGATTCATAAATTTATTCGGAATAACGGTATGCATATATTGAAATTGGTCTCCAAGGTCCGATTATTATTCACATGATGTGCCTCATAGCTTATAAATCGTAGCACATAGAATTATACACAAAATTGTACAATAGGTGTAGCGGTATAATCAATAAATCCCATTCACTGACGAATCGGCTGTGTTTATTGAATTTTTAATGGGATTTTTTGTGTGCGTTTAAAATCGGCCACATCTGAATGTTTTGCTTTATGACCGTTTTTATTCATCCAATTAATTTTTCTAATTTTTTCTGTTCACGTTAATTGATTGCATTATTAATTCAATAAACACTTTGGGCCCCTCCCGAAATTTGCAATTAAAACTGTATTAGTATTTGTTTGAAATTAGTCACTGAACGGAATCAACAGCATACATAACATCTTTACTTATGCCGACAAAGTGTCGGTTAAATTATTATATTTATATGCCATGCACATTGCAGCAAAATAACACGCAAAATGATTTTAAAATTTAAAAAAAAAAAACAAAAATTCAATTACCTGTTGACAAAATGGCAAACAAACACAGATAAAACAATGGTTTAATGCCGTCTATTCTCTCCATTATGTATTATTGTTTATGCGTTTGTCTTCTTTCCCCGAATATTATATATCTGTTGTAATTCGTTGCACAAAGAGAGAAAAAAAATTATGTTGTTTTTAAAAAACAAGAAACGAAAAATTTTCATGAAAAATTTCAAACAAATTAATTAATTCAATGGAAAAAAACAATAAATGTTCGTTGTGGATTTCGTAATTTGTCACATAAATGAAGCACGAAGCACACACGTAGCAATTAATTTCTTCTTTTTTGGCTTTTTCGACTTTTTCAGCTAACTTTGCTTCTTTTATTTTTTGTTGTCTGTTGATTTTGCTTCGAATCAAAAAAAAAAACAAAAAAAAAATTCCTTTATTCGGAAATGGGCGAATTTATGAATTTTAAAATTGATGATTTTGTTTGTTGGAGATTTCTCTTTTTGCTTGTGCTTCTTTCCGATGAGTATTCGCAATTTACCACTGAAAATACACTGATAAAACATTTCACTATATAATCCATCCGAAAATGGTCAAAATTGGGCCCATTCGGTGTTATTCGTTGTGTATTTATTTAGTTTTTTTTTTTATTCGTTCGCCTTTCGTTAAAGCAAAAAAAAAAAAACTACAGCAGACAAAGTTCAAAAATTCGAAAGATCAACGGAAAAAATAACGATAAATAAAAAGTAAGTTGGAAAACAGGTTTAAAAATTTATTTGGCCAAAAGCGTCGTTATTCATAAGCACACGTTTGATGCAAAAGTCTCACATAATACATTTAAGATATGAAGTACATAGTTTAAGCCAAATGATGACGTGATCGTCAATTTCATGTATTTAAGAAGATTTCAAATCATAAACGTTTTTTTTTCTTTTTCATTTTTCATATGAAATAATAAATAAAGCACTTTTTGAAAATCGAATTCCATTTTTCGTAAATTCATTTCAACAGTTAATCGAAGTAAATATAATATCCAAATAAAAGCGCCTTTCGATTAGCTGCGACTGATCATTTCCTTTTCAAAATTCTCTCAAACTTTAATACATTTTCTCTTTTTTCGTTTTGTTTCGTTTCGCGGTTTTCTCATTTCCGAATTGTCGATTCGATGAAAAACGACAAAAAGAAATCAAAAACTGGCGCAAAGAAATCCGATTACCGCAATGTGAATGAAAAAGAAAACGAGTTTTTTTTTCGTCTTTAAATACAACCGAAAAGAAATAAGAATAATAATCGCACCTTTTACACCGATCACTAATTCGATATTCGAATAAGACAAAACCAAATTTATATTTGGTAAACCAACGGTTTTGATCGTTGATTTCAGATGCGCTCAAACTCAAGATCTATAATTTTTTTCGGTTTTTTTTTCTTTCGTTGCTTTGGGAACGCTTTGCGTTTTATACTTCACTGAATCTCATCAAACGAGAACAACAACAGAAAAAAAGGAAACAAATTAACCGCTTTCTTTTCACGAAACGATTCGAACTGCTCGAGTAACACGACAAGACTACATTCAATGGCATTTGGTCGCAACGACTAAAGTGAATGTGAACAAGAGACACGGAGTATTCTCAAATACATGCACATCGAACAACAACCAGCCGCACCATTCAATTTATCCAACTTGTTTGCTTTGGTTTGGTTGTGTATTAATATGGCATGAATAGCATGCGGCGTCGCATGTGTACTGTTTTCGCTTCGTATAATGGTATGCTTTTGAGTTGCATTCACGATCCCATTATACAGTGTACAAATAAAAATGCTAAGACTTTGTTTCTTCGATTTGAATGTTGAAGCTCACAGTTAAAAACCACTTCGGCTGCATTACGCGAACGTACAAATACTAAAGTAGAAGCAACAACAAAAAAAACAAAACGCAGAATTAACTTGAACCAAATGAGAAAAAGAAAAAATAAATTTTTGAGAAAATGAAAAACAAAAGGTAAAATATAGCCATGATGAAGTCAAAACTGGTTTGTACGCTTTTTCTGCGTTTTTTACCATTTTCATGATGATGATGATGATGATGCTGATGCTGGTGTATAGGTGTTGGTCGATTTGTGCTGCGCGTTTTCATACAACTTGCCCGCTCAATTTTTCAACGAATAAAATCATAGGCAAGTTTTCGTTTTATCGCTGAACATGCTTCTACGCTAGAATGCTTCTACAGAAACGAAATACAATCGATCGCAAAGAAGCGAAAGGAAAATTATATACAAGAATCGACGGACTAGTGAGATTAATACTTAAAACAACTATAAACTCGGTTTGTCGATGACCAGACCAAAAATCAGAAAGAAAACCAAATCAAAATCGAGAAGCAAAGGGCACAAAAGACACCAGAAAAAATAAAGAAGAAGATGAAAAAGAATAGAAAAGAAATACACATGGAAGTTTTGGACACAATCTTTGACGTATCAGCCAGCAATGATGCAAGATTCGGTTTGAGAATAAAAGGTATAAAAACAGAGCGAGCAAAAAGAATATGAAACGAAACAAAGCCAAAGATGAAAATAAAAAACTGAAACCATTATAATTAATATGTTGCCAGTATTCGTTTGGTTCTTTTCGAATAGAAATTTTTTCTTTGCATTGAACCTTATAATTTTTTTCTTTTTCGTCATAACCCGTGAGCCTTTGGGTTCGTAGGGTTCTTAAGCGAGCGACCGATGATAGAAACATAAAAATTACAATTTTTCATTGTAAATGACATCAAGAGGAATACAAACATTTGTGGTGGTTTAACTGTTGACTGTGTTGACTATCGACTATTTAGAAACAAATAAAAAAAAAGTCAACAGCATGACAATAAATAGGCACTTGATCTTTGAATGTCGAATGCTATTATATTATAGTGTATTTATTGTACTAAGTAAGGGATAAAGCAAACTTGATATAAATGTGAGATGAAAATCTATTGTTTTATTTCTCCGTTTGGCCTCTCAAAACAAGATTCCAAAACATTAAAACTATTACTAAGTTCAAAAACAATAATAATAATAATAATAATAATCTCAAAGTGAATGGGAAAAAAGGAATTGAAACGAAGTCAGTTGCACTCATAGCAATATACAACAATATGTACACATATCGAATTGTTGTTGGTGCAAATGATAGAATCGAGTATTGAGTACATGTTGCATGGAGCACGTTGACCGCAAACCGAATACAATCCATCCAATCGAATAGAACGCTTATAATCATAAAACTCTCTCAGCTCTCAGCTCGCACCTTCTGTTCGTATAGTTTGGTGTTTCATTAAATTTTATGTAGTTTTTTTTTTTAATACATTTATATATTTTTTTTTTTCATTTTCAATGCCCAAGTGCATTCACCACTCATACTCATGCAATGGAAGTGTGCAGGGCAGTGTAAGCAAGCCATCATACAACGTACCGTCGTTATGATCCATTCTAAATCGATTCAAAATTCGTTTGCATGGTTTGTTTCAACCACTGTAGCCAAGTTTCTGGTTAAACGTTGGGCAAACTACAGCCAAACCTCAAGACAAAATCGAAACGTGCATGAACGAAACAAAATAACGAAACGACGAACCGAAAACGAATAGATTATTATATTTCTAATCACCTGTTGTGTGTATAAGCACATTTGAACCATTGAACTGCTGCTAATGCCTTCATTGTATACATGTTCAACGGTTTATGTATGGAAAATCATCATAGCATAGAACTAAACGAATGGTATGAAACTGACTATGAGATGCTATTCATGAATAGCCACAAATTCTATTCAGTCATTTTTCGATCATCTTTTTTTTTCGTTTCATAAAAATACAAATATTATGAACGTAACATCACATGCTTGCCGGTGTATACATATTCAAATTTTAATATAAAAACAATATAAATATTCACATATTTGTATGTACAACAGTCAAGCTAAAGCTAGCATCAATGTTAGGAGTAGCGACTAGCGACTAGCGGCTTGTGAATTTGTAATATGTGCGAAGTGGAACAAAATATTTGGGTGCGGTTACTGAACACTGAACACTGAACACTAAAACAACTGAATACACAATTCAGATTCAAATCCAAATGATTAAAAAAATTACGTTTTATTCTTATGCGAGCGTCGAGGTTTCTAATTTTGTGGTTTTTTTTTTAATACTCTTCATTTCTCTCTTTCCTTCCGCCACTGAGCCTCTCTTCTCAACTTTCATTACAATTTCTTGTGAATCGCCATCGCAATTCTGGATATAAATTTCTCTTTTTTTTTTCTTGACAGAAAATAATTCTTTGTTTGGACCTTTGAGCAAACCATTAAATTTGGTCATCCGCTCCATTGTCGTTTAAACAGACAGGAAAAGAACGGTTTCATCAAATGTTATGATCATATTCGATTGATGGCTTAGAAAGCACCAAAGATGTGCGATTCGCAAATTTTATAACCGAAATCTTTCTGTTTTTTTATGCTCGCTTTCTTTTCCCGGATGGTTTTTGGGTCTTCGTTACCATCAGCCAAATTACGCGATGTAATTATTTTGATATTTCATTTTAAACACAGATGATATGGAAATATGCGGTTTTTTCAATCGGTTGTTATTCTGGATTTGTTTTTTTTTTTATATATTTCTTTCATTCTTTCTTGTTGTTGTTCAACTGAATTTAGCTTGGAGCCAAATTTTCGTTGTTTTTTCTTCGTACGTCCTCGGTACTCGGTAAGCTAACGGCATACAATCACACATTGTGGGAAATATCGTTTTCGTTGGTAAAATGCGAAATGCGAACACAGCGCAATTTTGGATTGACTGTTTGTTTTTGTTTATTTTTTCTTCATTCGGTTAACACCGATTTTTTCGTTGTTTTTGTTTTCTCTTTTATTTGAGCGATCAGCACTCCGGTGTAAATGATTATTTTTCCCATAGTATGCGCCGCTCCCGAAGAGAAATATCAAATATGCAAGAAATAAAAAGAAGTTTATCATTAAACATGCAAACTCACAGTCAAAAGAAACTCTGTTTTTCTTCAGTTTTTTTTTATGCAATGGCCGAATCTCATTTGACACAGACTTTGTACTCAATGCACAAGAATTGAAAATATGGTGACTGCCAACCGCCAAACTGATATACAATGCATTTTTCGTATCGCACGGACAAATAAATTAAACACTTATGAAGAAAAAAGCACACCAAACTCCGGAGCTAAGGGATTTCTTGCTCGTAATAATAAAAAACAATGTGAATTCATCGGTTGTTACTATGAGTGCAGCCCAAACCCAAATTATATATATATTTCATGGGTTAATCGAGCAAAATTTTCATTGCGTGCAAACATAAAACAGAGGCTTTGGGTGAAATATATATTTTATTGTTTAGAATATGATGAGTGAAGAGTAAAAGAGAACGAAAGAGAGAAAAAATAACACACAAGAAACAAGAAATATGTTATGTATGCATGAAGCATTTTGTTTGGTACAACAATAATACAAAACTCAAATTCTAAGTGACTGCAATGACTTCATGCATAACGCGTATTTGCTTGTCGTGCTGTTCTTATTTTTCATTCGAAAATGACTAGCTTAATAGTGTTAAAATGGCATGGAACTAATGAAGTCAGTCGTATGAAGTAAGGTGGACACCGGTGACACACGTTGAATTCGTAACGAAAATTACCGGTTCGCCGAGAAAAAAAAAGAAACATTATTGAATCGAATTTCGTTTTGAACGAATTCGAATATTAAAAATGAACGCACACCGAACACAGAACAAACTGAAAAGAATTCATAACGGAAAAATATTTATATGATTTTTTTTATTTTGGGATATAGTCACTGGTCAAAGTCTTGTTTCGATTTTTTTTTTGCTTTTCGTTTCTCGAAAACATTTGCATTCATAGTGTGTACACTGTAAACCAATTGTGCAAAAGCAGGGACAAACAACAATGCATATTGAGCGATTTTAAATGTCTCGCAACTAATTGAAATCAGAGAGGGTATAATATAATGCGGTTGTTTATAATATTTAAATTGGCGTCTCCTCACATTCAAAAGCCATTAGTCATTTGTACTTGTATTTGAATAGGCTGTTAAATTCAGGTCTGGACTCTTCTCTTATATAAATCATAATTTTTCATTGCTTATTATTTATGGTTCAAATTCTGATTATTATTATTGTTGAATGAATTATGTATGATATGATAAATCAGAATCTGATTTCAGTTCAAATTTTGGTGAAGCATTTTAAAATATTGCCATCACCGATCGAAACTGGAGAAAATAAAATAGGGTCGACCTATAGATGGCTTTAGGGAGTAGGAAGACGACCAAATTACAACAATAACATCAGAACAGAAAGAATCATTTCACCAAATTATATGCGGTCAAAGAGAGGAAATATGAAAAAATAAAAATTGCACTACCATTTGGATTGTTCCTCTCAGATTGATTCGTACAATCATCATCACGGACAGAGTCACTAATGATGATGACCTTTTTCATTCAAATGTTGAACAAGCAACATAAACCATCAATTTTACAGATTTATCAACAAAAACAAAAACATTGTTTTATGCTTGGATTCGATTAGCCGTCATCGGCATCGTGTTCATGAAATATGATCATCATCTATCAAAGTACGAGAGTAACCAAACGCAACGAATGAGCGAAACGTAACCGATTTGACTTTGTGTTTATTGAATTTCGGTATTGAATATTTCGTAATTTAAAATGAAAAGAAAAAGAAAAGGAGAATGAAGGAACGAAGGAAGAATTGATGCATTTTGATACGTTCGAATCGTTCGCAACCATCACATGGATTATTTGGATTGAATCAAATTTGATTCTTAGTACTCTATGAAATAATAAACTTAATCAATTCTACAATGAAATGAAACCGACGCAACCAAATACGAACAACCAAGAAAAATAATCAAAATCATTCGATCATGAAAACATTTGGCGTATCGCACTCGATTCGAGAAAAAATTAAATGAACATTCGATTTTGGTGTTTACACGATAATAATTCGATTGTTGTTTATTATTATTGTTATTATTTTTCATGTGTAGTCGTTTAGTAATATTCAATTTGAACACAATTGCGGACACATAAAATTGTTTCTGTTTCTGTTTCAGTTTTGTTGTTATTTGGAAATATACACGGCCGTTCGGCTTCATCGTATAACAGGCTTCGGATTCGGTGAAAAAAAAAAGAAACCAAAATGAGATGAACGTCAAGCAGAAACAACAGAAGAAGAAAAAGAATTCAGAAACACAACAAAGCAAGCACTCCAGAGCCCTGAACATTGAAACTTTTCCATTGTTTGTGAAATAGAGTTTTATTTATTTTTTTTTCTCGCTGTTTTTCGTTCAATATTTCTTGTGCAAGCGAACCGGTTTTGTGTGTCGAACTTTAACACAAAGACAGCACAAGTGACGACGAATGCGAATGAAATGTTGGTTGTTATTTGTGGTCACCACCACATTCAAAACGACCGCTAATGAAAATACTATCATATCGAGGACAAAAAATTTTCTTTTTTTTTTTGGACGCGACTGCAATGAAACGGAGAGAACCATCAGTCGGCTTTCAGAAGTATACTAGTAAATAAAAAGAATTGAATTTGCTCGACACTCAACCAACAACCGAACAGCAAGCAGAAAACGATAAAAAAAAATGCTGTTTGGTACAATTCTGTGGTCAAAGACTTTGTTGTGTTCAAAAGCATACAATCAACCAAGCAAATGAATGCGGGCGACCACATTATGATATATTCTCGTCGTCATCGTCGCCGTTGTTATTATTATTATAAACCATTATATATGCCCAAAGAGCTCAGGTATAATATGCCAATAAATCGAGTCAGCAGCAGAAAACAAAACCAAACAAGAAAAGATAATGTAATTAAAGCAATTAGAAGATCGGAGCGAAATTGAGAGCACAATGGACGTCAAACGACACATTTCTGTACACATATATAAGACTTATATTATAAGTCTCCATATTTCATACTCCATGTGCAATAACTGTACAAAGAAATGATGTGTTATGTGAGAATGATTTCAAAACAAAATTCAAGGAAATGTTTCGTTTAATGAGAATGTTCTGTACTGAAAATTACACACCGGAAGCAACAAAGTGTGTGCTCACACATAAAACTTGATGATTTTGGTTTTTATTCGAGGTTTGTTTTGCGCGACAAAGGAAAACCATCACATAAATCGAGACTAATAAATAGAACCTCACCATGATGGCTTCATGGCTACACACAAACACACACACACACAAACTATTTAGAGAAGCATAGAAAAGCCTACTGATAAATTTTACCTCTTTTTTCGCCATCTTTTTCTTTATCTCTATTTTGTATAGCAAATGAATCAACGATTTAAATTTACGACGAGTAATCATTTTCCATTCAAATTTAAAGCTGATCGTTGATCGTGAGCACTGAACACAGTCAGTCATAATACTACAAAAGCAAAGCAATGCGCAAAAAAAACAAATGCGATCCAAAGCAGCAGAAATAGAAAGTGAACTTACAACGCCGCGACTTACAACTTATGTTACAAGTTAAGCGGCTGCAAAACGCAATGAATCCATTGTATATATTGAACATCCAGTGTTCGAAACGAACATAATAATCATGATTATTATGTGTGAAAACAACATCGAAGAAATACGTTAACGAAAAAAAGGAAAATGTATATCTGAAGTCAAACTGTGGACATCATTTGCATTTTAAAAAATGAAAGAAAAAAAAACAGTAAATATTGATGGAACCGATTTTGAAGTGCAAATAATCGAGAATCGCAGAATTATGGCAGATTGAGCGAAAAGATATGAATAAATGTCACCGTTACATCGTGTGTGTGCAGTGTACAATGTACACTGTACATGCCCTGGTTTCACATTGAAATAAAACGAATGATTAAAAAAAAGAAATAGGAAAAAATACGCCAAATTGTTTATTTATTCAATTTTATTTGTTCACAGTTTTCTAAACGCTATTTTTTGTGCTCTTTTGCATTTTATTTAATGTCTTTCTTTCGTCTTCATTGAAATGAAATGATCACACGCAAACAACGATGTTTAATAATGAAATTAACGCAAATTTCACACAGAAATTCTTTTGTTTGTAATTTTCTAAAACCGGCTGGAAATTTCCACTTTGACCATTTTAGGAGTGGTATTTATTCATTGATTTCTGACAGAATGAGATTTTTAGTTTATGATTATTTTTTTTTTTCGAATTCATATGCTGTTGATATTTAACATTAAGCATATGCGATCGGAATATTGATAGACAATTAATATGATTGATTAGTACTTAGTATTCAAAATGAGCCGGATCGGCGTGACGATGAGACAAATAATATTCCGTTAGAATTTTATTTTGTTGAGATTATTCGTTAGCACTGTGTTAGATTCGCCCACTGTTATGGTTTGTATGACAATATGAGTTTCCTATTTGATACCTGTTGACTCATCGATTGGCTCACATACTAAATGCATCTCCTTCTAGTGGTGCCATCTATTGAATTGTTTTTTGTTACTCATAGTAATATTGAACGTTCATTTTTGAAAATAGTTTGTTTTTTCTCTTTAGCTGAAAAACTAAATATAAAATGATGATTAATTGATGAATGACGAAATCAATTCGCGTTCCTTCACAACGAATTAATGATGAAGCTCATTCCAGGATTTGATGTCATGAGTATTGGTTTCAATGCGAGGGAACCGAATGCGAACCACTTCTTTTAATTTATTATTTGAATATCCATCAGAAGCAACAATTTGCAATTTTCGTAAATTCACACAGGAATTCAGCACTTCAATTTCTCCCATATCAAAATAATTATTGAACAATGACACTTCTTCCAATTTGGAACAATTTTCGAACAGATATTTCATGTTGGCCTTATTAAAATTGCTTAAAATAAGTTTCAATGATGTCAATTTTGAGAATCGTACAATCGCGTTGACGATAGTGTTGTTGAGCTGATATCGATATTCGTAATAATCCAAACGTTCAATAATGTTGCTCAACATCAATTCACGTAAATTTTCACGTACATCGGAATTGAGTGCATTCAAAATGTTTACAACATAATCGTTGTACCGCCAAATTCGAAGAGTTTTCAAATTATTGAGATTTGATCCAAAATCAAGATTCACATCCAGCTGAAGATCATCGTTCGATGGCTCAGGACCGAATTCCAACCACTGTAAATTTGGGCAAAATGAATGTTTTGATGTCAAAGCGTTGATGGCGACGCAATTTAGTCTATCGAATTTCAGCTTTCGCAATGCTGGGAACACAAACTGATTGTCAATAACATTTTTGAAATCAAATGGAATGGACGATCCCATTACAATCAATTCAGTCAAATGAACACCACAGTTCTTATAAATCGCATCCCAAATGATGGCTGAATCTAAACTTGTTCCTTCTTTAACTTCAACCGAAACATGAGATATAAACTCCCCGAAGTGTTGAATAATGTCCAATGATCCTTGTGCGCGAATACGGAATTGACTTTCATTGTATTTTTCCTGGAAATATAGTCCAAGCAATTTCTGCAATTTGGTACAAGTTCGATATAAGGCCCATAAGTCTTGTGCATCCAATTCATTAAAAATTTGCAGAAAGCAATTGTTTTTGAGTTGCAGCATGTTTGTTTCCCCACTTGGTGCTTGTCGTGATCCAGAATCACGAGAATACCATACTTTACCGGATTTTGTGATTTTGGCATTTGTAATCTCAAATGAATCCCACAAAATCAATTTCATATAGCGTTTGGCTGAAGCAATGAAAAATTTGTGGAAATCAGCGTTCACAGTAAATGGCGCCGGAACTTTGGAGGCATGTATTCGCATGGTTAGCAGGTTCCGATGGTATTTTGTAGCAGCGATAATCTTTTGATATTCTTCGACTGTGTCGTAATGCGATTGGAATTCAAATTTCACCATTTTCTGGAGTTTAGAAATTATTTTTGTCACCTGATCCACAGTCAGTCGGACACCGGCGATTTTCAGCGTGCTGATGTGTTGAAGTGAGCAAATTGCTTCAACCTGAGCATCACTAATAACAATGCTAACATTAAAATCGTAAATTTTAAAATAAACGATGTTTTTGCAACCGGAACAAATAGCTTCAATTAATTCTCCGCATTCATTAGGAATTTCGATTTGAATGAGATTATTGATCTTTACCGATTTCAATTGACCCATCACAGCAGTTTTACATCCACGAAATTTCCCATGAAAGAACCAGATTCGTGTCAAATTGCTTTGATCTAAGGCATCAATCGTGATATTTGTATGGTCAACTGAAAGCATTCGAAGTTGCTTATTGTTCTTTAAAAACCGTTTCAAAACATTATCATCCAACTTTTTCAAATCAAATAGACATATGTCCACCAAACAGCTGTAATAAAATAAAGCCCATTGTTCGTCGGCAATATCCGCATTGTATAAATATAGTTTAGTCAATTTCGATAGATTTTGCAAAATTTGAGCCAAATCGATTGTGTAAAATGATTTACGAGCGACCGATTTCTTGATGAAGAGCTTCGATACAGATGAACAATATTTTTCAATTGAATTAATTATCCAATGGCTTCGTTGGATGCAATCACTATAAACTTGAACTCGAATTGCACCGATTTCACCACCAAATGTTCGTAAGAATGGAAAATACTGTAATTTTTCTTGTCGTCCATCACCGGCGTATTCTTCCAATTCATAATATTTTCCGGATGTTTCGCCATTGTATCTTTTATTCACTGCTAATCCTGCGATTTGCTTGAAGCGTCGACAAACTTGTGCCGCTTTCAATAATGTGCAATCGTCCAAATAATCAAAAATTTTGGTAATCATTTTATTGGGAAAATCGAGTAAATTGTTATTTGCCAGTTTAATCGGTATTGCCTGTTGACAGGAACAATGAATCGTTTATATAATTTTTTTTGGACTCAGCAGTGAAAATTGTACATTATACATACCTCGGCATCCACTAATGCGAGTTTGGGTCTTTTTGCTAGCGACATTCTAGTTTCGGTGATTTCCGGTTAATTTCGATAAAAGATTCAATATTAAAATTCTGATTTAACTAAACCAATAATTTATTATTACTTGTAAAAAAATAGTTCACCTCAGTTCGAAATCAAATATGGCTGGAATGGTATCAATGTTAAGCACCAATAAAAATGTTTTTTTTTTCGTTTATGAATTGAACAAACGGTTGAGTGTTGTTGACTCTTTCAATGCTATGACACGAATGAACAAATCTCTCTCAGTTCATCGTAAACATAATCAAAATTCGATGATATTTTATTAATGCCGGATGGCATTGGACGTTTTCGATCCAACGAACGGAACTTGTTCTTTATCGAAGGATATTACATTTAATGATTTGATTTGTTTACAAAGATGAGAGATGTTTCCCCGGCAGGAATATTGAAATATTAAAAAAAAAACTCAACTTTTTTGATATATTTGAATCTTTGTTTTATTGCATTGAATAAATGTTCAATAAATTTTTTGTTTCATAATATTGACCGGATTTCGAGCTGAATTTCTAATGTTTTACAACGAATTAATGATGAAGCTCATTCCAGGATTTGATGTCATGAGTATTGGTTTCAATACGAGGAAACTGAAAGCAAACTTCCCTTTTAAATTGTTCATCATTTAATCCATCAGAAGTAACGATTTGCAATTTTCGTAAATTCACACAGGAATTCAGCACTTCAATTTCTCCCATATCAAAATAATTATTGAACAATGACACTTCTTCCAATTTGGAACAATTTTCGAACAGATATTTCATGTTGGCCTTATTAAAATTGTTTAAAATAAGTTTCAATGATGTCAATTTTGAGAATCGTACAATCGCGTTGACGATAGTGTTGTTGAGCTGATATCGATATTCGTAAAAATCTAAACGTTCAATAATGTTGCTCAACATCAATTCACGTAAATTTTCACGTACATCGGAATTGAGTGCATTCAAAATGTTTACAACATAATCGTTGTACCGCCAAATCCGAAGAGTTTTCAAATTATTGAGATTTGACCCAAAATCAAGATTCACATCCAGCTGAAGATCATCGTTCGATGGCTCAGGGCCGAATTCCAACCACTGTAAATTTGGGCAAAATGAATGTTTTGATGTCAAAGCGTAGATGGCGACGCGATTTAGTCTATCGAATTTCAGCTTTCGCATTGCTGGGAATACGAACTGATTGTCAATAACATTTTTGAAATCAAATGGAATGGACGATCCCATTACAATCAATTCAGTCAAATGAACACCACAACTCTTATAAATCGCATCCCAAATGATGGCTGAATCTAAACTTGTTCCTTCTTTAACTTCAACCGAAACATGAGATATAAACTCCCCGAAGTGTTGAATAATGTCCAATGATCCTTGTGCACGAATACGGAATTGACTTTCATTGTATTTCTCCTGGAAATATAGTCCAAGCAATTTCTGCAATTTGGTACAAGTTCGATACAGTGCCCATAAGTCTTGTGTATCCAATTCATTAAAAATTTGCAGAAAGCAATTGTCTTTGAGTTGCAGAATGTTTGTTTCCCCACTTGGTGCTTGTCGTGATCCAAAATCACACGAATACCATAATTTACCGGATTTTGTGATTTTGGCATTTGTAATCTCAAATGAATCCCACAAAATCAATTTCATATAGCGTTTGGCTGAAGCAATGAAAAATTTGTGGAAATCAGCGTTCACAGTAAATGGCACCGGAACTTTGGAGGCATGTATTCGCATGGTTGACAGGCACTCGTGATATTTTGTTGCGGAAATAATCGATCGATATTCTTCGACTGTGTCGTAATGCGATTTGTATTCAAATTTTACCATATAATGGAGTCTTAAAATTATTTTTATCACCTGATCCACAGTCAGTCGGACACCGGCAATTTTTAGCGTGGTGACGTATCGAAGTGAGCAAATCGCATCGACTTGAGCATCACTTATAATGATGCTATCATTCAAATCGCAAATCTCAAAATGCCGAATATTTTTGCAACCGGAACAAATAGCTTCAATTAATTCTCCGCATTCATTAGGAATATGAATTCTAATGAGATTTTTCATTGAAACCATTTTCAGTTGGCCTTTCATGGCTGTCTTACAGCGAGCTGAAGGATCAATCCAGATTTGTCTCAAATCACTTTTATCGAGCGCATCAATTGTGAAATCTGGACGTCCGAATGAAAATATTTCGAGTTGCTTATTATTTTTAAAAAATTGTCTAAGCACATCATCATCCAATTTTGTACATTCGGAAATAAAGAATTGCACTAATGAGCTATAATGATGGTACGACCATTGTGCGTTGCACATTTCCACACCGATCAAAAATAGGTTAGACAATTTCAATAGATTTGGCAAAATGTCAGCCAAATCGATTATGTAAAATGTTTTTCGCGACATTGATTTCGTTATGATGAGGATTGATACGGATGCACAATAATTTTCAATTAAATTAATTATCCAATGGCTTCGTTGAACGTGCTGACTATAAACAAACACTCGAACTGCACCAATTTTTCCGCGGAATGTTTTCAAAAAGGGAAGATGTTGCAATATTTCTTGTCGTCCATCGCCAGCGAATTCTTCCAATTCATAAAATTTTTCGAAATTATCGCCATTGTATTTTTCAGTCACTGCCAATCCTGCGATTTCTTTGAAGCGTCGACAAACTCGGGCTGCTTTCAATAATGTGCAATCGTCCAAATAATCGAAAATTTTGGCTATCATTTTGTTGGGAAAATCGAGTAAATTGTTATTGGCCAGTTTAATCGGTATTGCCTGTTAAGCGAAATCATGAATTATTATTTTTGTCTGATTCAGTACTGATACTTGCATGTACATTGTACATACCCAGGTATACACCATTTCGAACTTAGCTCTTTTTGCTAGCGACATTCTGGTTTTGGTGATTTCTATTCTATTCTTGAATGCAGAAATAGAAATTAGTTCACCTTAAAACCCGTGGTAAAATAAATTCAATAGAGTATTGACTCTTCCGACGCTCTTTCACAAGTGAACGAACCTCTCGCAGTTTATCGTGAACATCAAGCGATGACATTTGATCGATTCTTAAATGACATTAAACGTTTTCAACCTAACGAGAGGGGTCTTTTTCATCGAAACATATTTTAGGGCATTACAAAAATTTTGAAAAAATTGGAGCTCAGAGAGGGAGAGCCTTCTATAAATAATTATGGTGAAAAAATGTCTGATTCCAACTGGACATTTAAAATTGAAAAAAAAGAGTTCCATTTGTCTTTGTTCATGGGCAGTGAGAAAAAAATTAATAAAAATAGTCAAATTTGGATTAAATTGATTTTCGAAAAATGTTTTATTTCACAAATAAACTTGATTTCAACAATTGTGTTTTATTTGTAAATTAACTTCCTTTAAAAAGGAATAATAATTATAAAAAAAATGAATATGCTGGATCAATCATTACGAAATAGTTTTGTTCCAAGAATTGATGAGCCGAATTACGATTTTAACGTGTGGAAAATATTCCTTGATTTCGTCCAACGGAATATTTTCTCGATCCACGATGAACTGGATTTTTTGGAGTTGCACGCACGATTTCAATGCTTTAACTTCTTTCAAAGTGACCATATGCGTTGTAACGTGATAAAGCACCAATTGCTCTAGTTTGGGACAATTTTCGAATAAATATTTCGTGTTAGCTTGTTTCAAACCACCCAACAAAAGAATCAAGGATTTAATATTCGTAAACTGAACGATCGCATTGACGATACTGTTATTCAATGGATACTCTAAATGTCCATAGCTGGTCGAATCATGGAAATTACCCAGTGCCAATTCATACAATTGACCATGAACACGATCATTTAAGGCGTTGATGAAGTCCAAAACATTGTCGCTATATCGCCATAATCGAAGTGTCGTCAAATTGTTTAATTCTGTTGCAAAATCAACGTTCAAAGGTTGCCGATGTAAATACTTTCCGCTGAATTCCAACAGCGTTAAACGTGGACAAAACAACGGCTTTGATTTATCGATTGGAAGGATCGGAATATACCCGATTAACAATCGTTGTAGATTGGTAAACATCAAACCATTATCAACCAAATATTTCAGATCCGGAAATGATCGTCGGACTGACAACTGGACCAAATTGTTTCGACAATATTTATGGATCGGATCCCAAATTTCTTTTGAACTCAAATCATCTGATTCGTTGATATCGATACAAATATGGCTCATGTATTTTCCAAAGTATGGCATCTGTTTCAATAAATCGCACGTTTGAATATGACATTCTTTTCCATTATACTTTTCACGGAATATTGGCTGAATTAATTGTTGCATTTTGCTGCATGTTTGATACAGCGCGAACAAATCACTTGAATTATGTTCAATTTTACCAACAATTTTATTCAAACAATTTGCATTCAAATCCAAAAGGTTCATTTCAACAGCATTATCGTCATGAGGAACTTTTTCATAACCGACCCACCGGATAACCTCTCCGCAGCTGGTGAGCTTTTCCTTTGTTATGACAACGTCGACATTTATTTCACAAGATCCGCGTAAAATCATTTTCAATTCATTTTTTGCTGAATTAACGAAGAATTTATGTAGCTGTGCATTCGCAAAAAAATTGATTATGTTTGGGTAAAATTCACAAAGATCGATTCGGATCATTTTCAGTGATGGATGATCTTTTGTCGCTGCAATAATAGATTCAATGTCATTCGATTCGAATTCGGAACAGTCAAATGAAAATTCCAATTCATTCAATTTCGGGAGTTTAGTGATTAGTTTTATCACTTCATTTGCATCAAGTCTCAAATATTCGATTGTCAGTGCTTTTAACTTTTCAAATTTCAATAACGCTTCAAAATGACGGCCACTAATTTCGTCCAAATCTTCTTCTCCATCACACATTATGAGACGCTCGATATTTTTGCATCCAGCTGCAATTGCTTCAATTAATTCAACACGACATGAAGGAATCGAAATTTCAACTAGATTTTTCATTGAAATTATTTTCAATTCACCCACAGTGACTTCGTTGTCTGCGTAAGCTTTTGACCGAATTCGTTTTAAATTGGTGTGATCAAAAGCATCAATGGTAAAGGATGTGTTTCCATGGATGAATGTTTCCACTTGAGGATTATTATCGAAAAACCGTTTCAATGCATAATCTTCTAGATTTTCGAGGTAATTGATTTTTAATTCCACTAATGAGCTATACTGATATTCAGTCCATCGTGAATCAATGAATTCGATATTTTCCAACGATAAATGGGTCAATTTTGGTAGATTTGGTAAGATATCATGTAAATCAATTCGATAAGAATCTTCGTTAAGCTTGCTTGGCAAAAAATTGACTTTCATCACAGATGGACAGTATGCTTGAATCAATTCAAAGATCCAATGATTCCGTCGAACATGTTCACCAATGAAACGCGCTTCAACTGCAACAATTCGATCACAAAATCGTCGTAAAAATGGAATATGTTGTTGTCGCTCTGGTTCACCATTGCCGCCATATTCTTCGAATATGTAAACATTCTTTTCTGAACTGCCATCGTATTTCTCTTCGACCGCATTTTGAGCAACCTCTGCAAATCGTTTGCTTACTTGTGTTGATTTCAGCAGTGTACAATCGTCCAAATAGCTGAAGATTTTGATAAGTGTTTCGTTTGGAAAGTCAAGCAATTCAAATTCATCAATTTCCATGGATTCTTTCTATGGAAAGGAAAAGTATAAAAATCCAAAAATGTCCAATTAGAATGATTTCATCATTTTTATTTCAATTTTATTGCTGAATCATATTTTAATGAACACAATGAAAGTCATTCATACCTGGGCATCCATTTTGGTGTTTGATATGCGATTTCACAAAAAAAAAGAGAAGAAAACCACTTGTCAATCGGTGAATATTTTATTTGGTGCGCAATTCTGGAATTTGTTTTAGTTTTTAACACATATTGAAATTAAAATGAATTGTATGAAACCAATCGAGTGCTGAAACTTTGGCTAAAATTCATTTGGCTAATTGCGCAGGACTTCTTTGCCTGATTTTGAATTCGATTCGTGTGTTGTATGTTTCGTTGTTTAAATTCGACTGAGCCCATCCGCTTTTGTGTCAATCCAATAAGATGTCATAGTCGACGCGTAGGAACGAGACGTTTTCATTTCAACGAAAGAGTTGATGTTTTCCCCCACATCGAGCCAACTGAAGATACGTCTTTGACCAACAGCAATTGGAACCACTTTGACTAGCGGGTCGCATTTATCGGGTGCATTCAGATCAAAAGGTCAAAGAATGGTTGCATCTTGCATGCTTAGAATAAAAAACCAAATTCGTAATTTGTTTCGAATTTATAATTTTAGTTTTATTGAAATGAATAAATGTTTTTTTTTTTCGATATTTCGATCTGAATCGTAACAAAAGTTCTTTTTTTCTCGAAATGTTTTTTTTAAATTGTTTTTCAGAAAAGAAATTTGGTTCACATACATCTAAAACCTAGAAGAATTAAAAGAAATTTTTTCATATTTCTTTCAAAAAAATTTCCAAATCAGATTTTATTTCTATTTATAGCAAAATGTGTTCTCATCATTTGTTATGTGATAAAACGAATTGATTCTACGCATTTCAAAAATGCATTTGCACATTTGATTGACTAAACACCTGGATTGAAAATGATGAGATCTTCACCAATCATTTTTCGACTCAACAAAATAAACATAAAGAAATCATTTGAATTTATTACAATAAATACACAACATCAAATCTATCGAAACTCGAAATTCAGATATCAAATTAAGTGTTCACTTTTATTCATTAATATTTATAAAAAAAGAAGATCGCTAAAATTAAATGTTTAATTTGTCTCTTTCTCTTTGTTGGTTTTTTCATTTCAAGAACAAAATGGAACTCTTACATCATCTAAAATCGCTTAAATCGACTAAAATTGTGTGATTGATTTTCCATTTTTTTCGTTTTCGTCTTTCTTTAGTGAGTGTGAGTGTGTGCGTGTATTCGATTGAAATTATCTAAATCCATTGTAATAATATGCACTATCAATACCGATTTAATGTCTTGGATTTTGCTTTATTTCAAGAAAAAGGTCAAAGGACATTTTCACATGTTCGCACGATTCAATTAATATTCATTAATTCATTATTTATGAGCAAAATAAAGCAAAATTCCGAATTTTAATTCAATTATTATTAATAAAAAATTCATAGAACAACCAAAAGAGGAACAGAAAGAAAAATGAAATTGATAGCTATAAAGATGCTGATGTGTGAAAAATATGTTTCGATTGTTGTGTGGATTTGTGTAGTAAAATTCATTTAGCACTTTGAATTGTTTGTTTGTTTGTTTGTTTGGTGTAGTTGAAACTTGCAACTAATCATTGATCATCAATGATCATCAACGGAGACAAAAAGTTCTGATTGTGGTTTTGGGATAGGAAAAACATTATTAACGGCTATTGCTACTATCTTACATCTTATCATCAATTTTTGTTCTTAAAATTAACAAAATTCCGTGGAATTTAAAATTGTTTTTTTTTTTGAATTTTATCATTGCTGAGCACACACGGCACACGGCACACGACACACGACACGCCTTCATTTTGTAAATATACTTTCTATATTATAATTTATCATATTAATAATAATTCATAATTCACAATCCGTCGTAGATTGACATTCGTTAATGTGTTTGGATTTCGTTTTGCAATAGCCATTTGATATTGGGTTGACTCTTTTGAGTTTTGTATTCCATTCATTTTCTACTTCTTTTTCAAATTCAATAATTGTTAAATATTAATTCATCGGACACCAGACACACAATCTCATTTTTTTTCCTCCATCTTTTTCTTGTCATATTTCCTTCGAATTGCACACAGAGTTCTATTAGCGTATTGGGCTTCATTTGTTGGTTGCACGACTGTGACCTTGCGATTGATTCTGTGTGGATGAGGAATTGAAATTAATTGAATTATTTTCATTTGACAACGGTCAGATTTTGAGAGAGATCCGATTAACAAACATTTTTGCTGTTGATTGATATTGTTGTTGTTGTTGTTTTAGATGATGATGAGCTTTGTGTTGGTTTGTGTTAGTGTCTGTATCGGACGCATCCTGTTGATTATAATGGGATGCCTTTTTTCTTTCGTATTTTCTGTGATGGTAGTCAGTCTTTGAACAAAAATTGTCCTTTTTTTTGTGTTAATATCTCATCGGAGTCGATCAATTCATTGCATATTTAATGGAATCGATTGCGTGGTGAGCCTTGTGTTTCGTTTTGATTCTACAACAATTATCAGATAAAAATTTCCATTTGTTATTTCGGTGAATGAATGTGATTGATTCTTTTTGTTTTTTGTTTTGTTTGGTTTTGTATCAATTAGGTTTGATTTGTTTATGATATATTCCATGACGACGATGATGATGATGAGGTGTCAATTTCGTTGTTACTCACATTATTTTCAAAATTTGATCGTGGTGCCCAAATTCGTACGGTTGCATCGTCTGAAGCTGATGCTAACATTGATGGATAGACTGGATTCCATGAGACACAATTAACGGTTCGAGTGTGACCGGTCAAACGGGCCAATGGCTCTTCACGTTTTATGTGCCAAATGTAAACCTGAAAATGGAAAAATGTTAACCATTCAGATGGCGATCAAAAGATTGAAATGTTATTTTGGCTTCACTTACTTTGTGATCTTCGCTGCCGCTTGCAATAAAGCTTTCATTAACACCACCAAAACACGAATGAATGGTGTAGGTGCCTTGTGTGGTTCCTTGGAATTGTCGCACAAGACATTTGTCTTCCAAATCCCACAGATGCAAACCTTGTGATGAACAATTCAACAAAGCCAAACGATCATTTGAATTAACAACAAATGTCATTATCGGAAATTGTTCTTGGACTCTGTAAAACAAACAAATCCATTGAATCAATCAAAAAAAAAAAATCATTTAAATGATTCAACTTACAATGTGCAATCCAGACGTGAATTGTCAACCGAATAAACACGTATTCGATTATGAGTATCAGATGCTAGAATCGTTTTATTGTCACTACGAAATGAAAGACCAGTAACACGTACACCATCCCAACTATCAAGTACCGATCCATTTAAATCACATAAATAAAATTGGCCACGCGTTCCACCCGTTACAAAACGTGTACCATCCGAACTAAATGAACCGCATGCTAGGCTATCGTCATTTGAATGGGACATGGTAATAGGAACTTTTTCTTCGTCAACATTCCAAATCCAAATGTTTGGACAATCTTCGGGTCCACCAACCAATAACAATTTTGAGTCTGGGCTCCATTGCAAAAATGATATACCGTATGTATGGCCTTCGAGGGTGCGACGCATTTTAACTTGATTTTTTTGTGGATCAACGTCCCATATGATAGCGGTTGTGTCTTTTGAGCCGGTGGCCAATTTGAGACCGTCGGGTGAAAATTTTACAAACCATACTTCATCACAATGATCGTTAAGCACTTGAACTGTTTGTACGGGAAACTAAACACCCATCAAAAACAAAAAATGCAAAATGTAAAATGTTATCGATGAAATTTCAATGAAAAGGCATAAAACTCACGTTATCTGTTCCACAATCGTGATCAGTGAGCAATGAAATATTTTCCAAATCGGTTCGCCAGGCAACATCATGGCAATTGCAACGATCCGCTTGCAATTCAACAGCTTGTTTCAATAAATTCCGCAAACGACGCGGAGGCAGCATTATATTCGGTGGTAAATATGATTGTAAACGATCAACTAAACGCGTACGAGATACATCACCTTTTCCTTCCCTAAATTACAAAAAAAAAACACTGTTAGCAATAAATTCCGAATGAAATGGCGAATTAAATTACGAACCAATTTGATCGACGAATCAATTCTTCGCTGTTAGCGCACATCATAAGCGATGAAAGTTGATGTACACGAGGTGTATTGTATTGTAATGGCGTCAATTCATTTCTTAAAACGTGTAATGCTTCTAATACTCGTCCTTCTTCCAAGTATTCCAGATACTTTTGTTCCAAAAGTAAAAATTTCATTTCCTGCAATTGAATAAAAACAACAAGGATCACATTTTGTGAGCAAAAAACGTTTCCAAAATTCCAATAATATTTACAACAATATTATTTTGTTTTCGTTCGATCATTGTTTGCAATTCCTGCAAATAATGATCAGCTTTGTTCCAATCGCCAAGCATAACATAATGACGAAATTTTGTTGCCGATGGATGTTCCAAAACGCAACCAGATTCTTCAATCAAGTGATCAGCAGTTTTTCTGTCAAAAAAATATTTCGAAAAATTAATAAATACACACATAGGGAATACATGCATATATCAAAAAAAAAATATTCAACGCACCCAAGACCAACAATTTTCAAATATTGTCCAATCAAACGAACGATATCTTGATCAGTTTTAGTCAATGTAATTGGTTCATTAATCGCTGTGGTGACTCCATTTTCTGTGTTTCCATTTAAAGTATGACCGTTTGATTCGGAAATGTTCACAGCATCTGTACGCGCACATCGAAACGAAGGAAAAAAAACCGTTAACAACAAAAAGTCATTAGAAAAACTTTTACTTTTAATATGTAAAAAACAAAGAGAAAAAGAAGAAGTTGAAATGGAAAAATAAATCTGTTGTTTATCAGTCATTCGTATCAGATATGAAATTCAGTGGATTTTTCAATGGGCTTTTTTCTATTGCTTACAATTTGAATGGAACGAGAGCAGCGAACGTAAAAAAAAAACAATATTTATGAAGAAACCAACGAATTACAAATAAAATATGAATACAAAGCTAAAATGGATAGGAACGACCACAACAACAACAACAAAAAAATAAATAACAAAGCAAAACAAAGAAAACGAAAACATCATGGCGACTGTCAAATTGACATCATTTTGCTACGTAATAATTTTTCTTTTCTTTTTTATTGCACGATTTTTTTTTATTTTTTTTCGTAACATTAAATCGATTTATGTTCAACATAATGTTCCTTGGATTTGTTGATTTTCACATTGAAAACATTAATTTTCGTCGCCCATTGAAAAAATTTCATTGCACACTCAATGCAATCATCGTCATTTTTGTATATAACATTATTCGATACATAAGATTCGATTGTCTGATTTTTTTTTCATTTTTTCTCTTTCTTTTTCTGACGTCTTCGACCAACACACAAAATCCAAAACCAAATAAAATTGGAACTAAAATAATAATAATTTTTTTTTGGAAATAATTGAACACTTACCATTGCTGTCAAGATTTCCTTGTTCTTGCATTTTGCGTTTTCCAGTGCAATAACTCGTGCTTGGACTATTCAAATTTGGGTTACTTTGTTCGTCTTTCGTATTGTTATTACCAGCAATATTATATGAACCAACAATGGCCGACACTGGATGCGATAATCTTTGTTTCTTGTGCGGTGGCTGGCAACCACTAGAGGTTCCAGTTGACGCTTCTAAATTCGTATCGCAATCAATTTTGAGAGAATTATTATTAAACCATTCACATGGACGACCATTAAGTCGTCACAAAAAAAGAAGAAAGAAAAAAAACTTTCAATTCGTTCGGTTTACACAATTTAATTTTATTTATCGCACAGGAGAACGACGTGAAATCAGAAGAATTCCTGTCGACTTTATTTTGTGTATATATATATATATATATATGCATATATTTTTGGTATGGTAATTTTTTTTTCGCCTTTGATTGATTTTTTTTTTTTTGTCTTCTTTCTTTCTTCTCAACTTGTGTTCTCTCTTTGTATATACACTTTGAATGGTATGCTTTGGGATATATAAATTGAGGTGTATTTTATATGAACATATATTTGTGTGTGCTGCTTGAAATTCGAAAATTACTTGCTGCACACACGATGAGAACTGAACAAGCAGAGAAAAACTTCAACACACTTCAGTCCAGAGCACACAGTCAGTGAACGATTGCAAAATTCTAATGAAATGAAATGATGTATCGTTTCACTCGACACAGCTATGAATTGAGCAAATCAACAATAATTTTTTCAACCAATACATTCATAGGCGTGTTGGTATTTTATGGATGACATACAAACACATACATCAAGTGATTATCTGCATACGGAAGCATTGAATATATGATACGAACGCATACAATCAATGCTAATGAATGTCCTCGCATACAATGACACAAAAACTAATACATCGCACTCACACACACACACACACTGCCACAATGGGACAGCTGATTTTTATTTTGTAAATGTTACAACGAAATTACGAATCGAATCATAACAAAAAAAAGAATTGAAAACAGCCAAAATATGCGATGCTACACCGTTTTACATACAAAATATGCATAGCAATGTGATGCTTTGGATTTGTATATTTTTTATCCAAATGAAAATAGCTAAAGATTTTAATGATTTTGTTGTTGCTTTTCAATTTTTCCAATATAAATTAATAAATTATTCGTTTTCAATTGGTTTCTTGGATGCAGGTATTTAAATTTGAATATCAAATTCAGAGTCGATGAGTTTTATGCATTGAATTTCATATTCACCACAACAAAGTCAAAATAAATTTACTCCAATTGCGAATCCATGTGGTTCAATACATGCAAAGAAGCTTTTCACAAGCAAAAAACATTGATAAGGATAAAACAATGGTCAATGCAGATGTCCAGTCTGCACACTGCACATCCAATGATTAGAAACATCTGTCATCATTGTCAATTTTGGTGCATTCGAATAGTGTGGTGAATTTTCGTATCGGGTGTGTTGAGTTTCAGTCGAGCGATAACCATATAATTTACGTAATTTGCCTTCCAACTGACAAATCAACTAATGTGCCCAGAGCATACGCTCATCATTAAAAAACCGAATCTACTAAAGAAAACAAATGGAATACATTTTAAATTTATCGATGGAGTAAATCCGGTGAAAAGTTGTGCCACAAAATGATTCAGCATCGACTCAAAAGGTACAACTTTTTTGACATATTCAATTTCTTTCAAATGATTCGAATCGAATTATTTTCATATTAATTTTCCTTTAATTTGAATTGATTGATCAATTGGCAGGTACTTCGTCTATCTCATTATAATCTTATCGTGTGCAATTGTGTTCATTAATGAGTTTTTGATATATTCCATATACCGTCTCAGTTGGAGTTCCATTAGCTGTCGAACAGGTAACATTTTAACATTGCTCAAACTCGCAAAGAAATGTGCTCAATTTACGAATTTTGATTCTTTTTATTTTTGCAGCCAATTGCACAACTGTATTATTTGTGGCCGATCCTCAAATTCTGGGCGAAACTTTCGATACAAATTTTTACAGTTCTCTGGCCATTTACGATTCGGATCAACACTTAAAAAGTACTTTTGCTCGTGCATTTGCATATTCTAAACCGGATGTAATTTGTTTTATGGGCGATTTAATGGATGAGGGTAGCGTTGCCAGTGACGATTCATACCAAAGATACTTAAAACGCTTTAATTATATATTTCGAACAAATGGAAATGTTGTTCGCATTCATATACCTGGAGATAATGATATCGGAGGCGAAAGTGACGACTATGTTACCCCATTCAAATCGAAACGTTTTCATAATGCATTCAATGAAACCAATGCAACGTTTGTGCGTAATTATTTAAGATTTTTAAACATCAATTTAATAACACGTAAATTTCCAACGCTAAACGATAGCGATACGGAAAAATATTCGGCCATGGCAAATATCGTTTTGACACATTTTTCGATTCTTTCATATCCTGGACTAACAATGAAACAGGTGAGCAATTACGATTGAATATTGAATTCCATTCAATGGAATTTTCATTCTGCTCCTAAACATGCAAAGCATTGGAGCAGCTCAATAATTGATAAATAAAATAAATTCGATTCCAGATTTTGGACCGATTCAAACCAATTGTCATCTTTTCGGCCCATACGCATTCGTCTCGAATAATCACATATCCTCCGCAAAACGTGGACAATGTGTACGATTATCGGATAGTCAAAGTTCAATTGCATTCTGATGGTATGGATGACAGTAGAAAATATACCGAAATAATGATCCCAACATCAAGCTATCGAATGGGTGTTTTAAACATTGGATTTGGTTTCGCTGTGATCGGTAAATACAATAAATTATTAATTTTTTTACTTTTGTCCATTTACCATTCATTTAAAAATACAGTTAATGGTTTATTGAATTTGCTGGCATCCATGCAAGTGCAACGTCAATTTGCGTTCGATTGACCCAAAAATCGAACGAAAGAAAAAACGATTGATTTATTGATTATTTATTTTTTCTATTTTTCTCATCGCTGGCCTTATTCCATTTCCCTCCTCATACTCAGCGTCACAAAGTACAATACACTCAAAGTTTCATCGTCGATTTAACATTACTGTCAAAGTTTCGAGATGAAAAAGACAAAAACAATTCAAAAATTATTCATTTGACTTGTAAATTGATCACGCATCATAAATTCACTTTCATTTTATTCATAAAATACTTTTTGTTTCAATACAGTATTAATGCATATTTCGTTAGCCTACCACATTTATTTACCCTGTGCAGTCACAAAATGCATGAAACAATGCAACTTACAGCGACTCAAACGAAGCATTGGAATACGATGATTATAATTTATAATAATAATATGCATAATGAATAGATAATGAATAAGATTAATAATTTGTTTTGAATGTATAAGTATTTGTCATTAAATTCTTTTCAAAATTATCTCTTAAATGCAAAACAAACAAAAAAAATGGAGGAAAAGGAAAAAAGTAATCATTTGCTTAATGCGACAAAATATCATCCAAAAAGAGAAAGCTCTTAACGTTATAAACATTGGTTGCTGGAGTCTCATTCCAAAATGAAAAAAAAAATAATAAAAATAAAATCGTATGGCCACAAATCAATCATCGTCGAAAAATAAAATGCCCAAAATTTTCTTTTGTACAATCTTTTTGCGATCTTTGGGCATTTTGATCAGTTCCGAAGTGACCAGCTCTCCAAGCAATTGATCCGAATTTCGAAATTGTCGGGCAATGGCTTGTTGATAAAGCGGATGCAATAAATCGCCTGGATTTGGAAATTCATCCGTTTCGTTTGCCGATGTCATTTCGTTTGTTCGCCGAAAATGGGTCGAATCATAAGGCGGATCGAAAATATTTGTCGGACTAACGTCCAATGGCGAAGATTGACGCAGATGATGATGATCATCAGATGCATCATCCTGGTTAATACTATTTGGGTCTTCATCATTTTCGGATAAATTCAATTGTTCAGTATGATTTGATTGGATTTGAAGTAAATTATTTCGTCCGCTAATACTGGTGGTATTGGTGATGCGACGCCGTTTACGTAAATGTGATGATGTTTCATCCATTTCATGTGTTGTACTGCTACTTAACAACGTAGCCGGTGATTCTTGTGATGCTATCGACGATGATGAAGATGGCATTTTACCCGTTATATGACTATGTTTTTGTAAATGATGCATATCATTTGTGGTACTGTCCATTTCACTTTTTATCGAAAAATTCCCATGCGAATATGGATTCATTTGATAAAATTGAGAAAATCCATCATCATTGTCCGCATTCAAGTGGTTACCATTCATTCGCATCGAGCCATTTGATTTGGATGATTCATCGAATGTTGTGTGCATTATTGATGTAGGATTTGTGAATAGGCCGTTGGCTCGATAGCTTTTGCGTGACTGAATGAAGGCATCCAAGAATTTCATTTTTTCCAAATATGGCCGCGATAAGTGTTCATAGCTTGCCGGTGAACCGCCAACTTTTTTCTGCTGCACATATCGCTCTCGTAGATATTTCCATCGCTTTTTACAGGTGTCCACTGCAAAATGTCAAAATGCCAAATAAACAAACATATCCCATGAATTTCCATTTCCAAAAAAAAACCAAAAAACTTACCATCGCTGCCGAGATTTCGGGCAATATTTTGCCAAGCCAACTCTTTTGTAATGCATTTGTCACCACCGTTTATAGTGTTACTCTTTTGGCGATTATAAATCACAGCATGCTGTTGTACCTCACCTATTAATTTTTCATCCATCATCTTGATTGATATTTATTTTTGTTTGATTTTTTGGTTCGGCACTTCAATTGATCCGTAAAATAATATTTTATAGTTTTGTTTTCTGTTCGCTCTTACACTAATTGTTATTGTTGTTGTTTCAATAATCTAACTTTGACTTTTTAAAAAAAAATACTGTTTCATGCGGTTTTCGAAAGCGTTCACCGATTCGATATATTACTTTGATTTATATTAAATTAATGAAATAGTCCCATTTCAAATTTTTTTTTTAAAACAACTTCAAAATGCATTCGTGCATTATTTTATTCGATATTGTGATGTAGCGAATAGTCATGGCGTTGTTGTTTTGTGTGCAATTTCTTCGTTTCTTCATTCATAGCGCAAACAGAAAGAAAAAGAAATTTTTCTTTCTTAATTGCATTTTGGTGACTTTCGGATGGTGATTTCGTTGTTGTGTATTTTTTAATTTTTCAATATTGGAAGCCACTGAATTGAGTGTCACTCTCTTTCACATGCTAACTCATTTACGGCATTAAAAACAAAATCAAATTTCAAATCGAATTGAAAATATTAAATTTGTTATGTTTATAAACATAAAACATGCAGCCAATGCCCAGAGCTATCAGCCCAACTATTCTAACACACACGAATTGTTTTCGACCGATTGTTGTTTCTCTTATGTACGCTTTGAGTCGCGTTCTACGCCATATTTTTCCAAATGTCAAACTAGTGAGTGAGTGACAGAGCAAGCGAATGAGTGAATATGTTAAACATTCGTCTTTATATGGATTCTTCAATATGTCAGTGTTGCCAGTTGCCATTAAATTTAGTTGTGTTTTTAAGCGCGCTCAATCAATTTTTGCTAATTAATTTCGTTTTTTTTCTCCCTGTTTTTCGAATTTCAGATGCAGATGAAATAACTTACACAATGTTATGGTCACCAAATCGCTTTGTTTGCCTGACCATTTATGGCATTTGGTTTGGTTTTGCACTCGTTTGCATTTTATTTTGGATTATTTATCAAAATGCATTTTTATGTCGAAGAAGAGTAATGTATCGATTTCGTCAACGCTTTATGATTGCAACCGATAAGTTTTAATTTGTTTTTATTTTTGTATTTCTTTTTCTATATGTTTTGACTTCACTGAAGCATGCAAATGTTGTTGAAATGAAAATTAAATAACCCAATAATCTGGATCGGTCAACAAAATTAATATAAATTTATCATTAAACCCATGAAATGTTGTTCAGTGTTTTCATGCACCATCGATGCATACTATTTTCGGTTCAGGTAATTTTGTTTTGTCTGTGTCCACCCTTTGGAAAAAAAAAGGGAAATTGACTTTAACGAAACATTTTAACGGTGCCAAATTTATTGGAATTATTATATTTTCGAAGAAAAAAAAGGAAGATTGAATTCAATGGAAAGCTAGCATAAATTTTATGATGTCTATTCAATAAACTTTATTGGTCATTCTTACATGCCATCCTAAACTGACTTTTGTTAAGCTACGAAAAAGCAGGGAACAGTTATCGTCCCTGGGTTTTCAGATGGAACGATAACTCTTTCTCCGCTATTCGATTTTCATATAGTCGATTTAAATCTCACATCTCAAATCTCATAATAAACCAATGAATCTCGTTAAGTGTCTTGTTATAATCATATTTAAATGAAAACCACATAATTTATCATTACAAAAATTCATGAGAAATTGAATTTCATGAAATTGAAAATGTTGAATCTTTACTATACATATACACAATCTTTATGATACTTAAAACATAATGATTTTAATTGTAAATCATATTCTTATTTCTAGTTTGTAAAACAAAATAGTCTCAAATTCATATATTACATGCATTTAACTATAAAAAATGGTTCATAAATAAATAAATACAGAGAAACATTATTTGGGAAAGTTTATTTGAATTTTTCTATTAAAATAAATGTCTATTGGAATTCTTATTATTATTATCATATGCTCATCAATCTATAATTTCTAACCTAAGAGTTTATGTTCATTATGAACTAAATACTACATGAAAAAAGAATAAAACTCAATTTTTCATTATCATGGTAATTGCAGTCGTACGTCACACAAGTCACAAATGTCTGAAACATTCGTTTATACGATCTATTATTCATCGTTGATCACATATTTGAAGTATTTTCACTTTCAGTGAGAATCTCTTTCTTAGTGCCACTCATTGGAACGTATCGTCGTAGATTGTTATTAACAATACCCTCGTTATCATACATTAAAAGTGGTTCGTTTGGATTATAAGTATTGGCGGAATTTCGATTCATGGTGACATCAAAATCATCAGTGAATGCATTGAAAATACTTAAAGCGATACCATTCGGTTGATGCATATTCATATTATTGTAAGCTGGTTCATTATTAAAACTATAACTTTTATATTGTGCATTTTTCTCTTCTTTGCGTAGACCAGGCAGCAGTTCTAACTGATCGCTATCAGTTTCAGGAATTTGTACAGAAGCCAATGGAACATCCAATGAAGGTGTCACCAATTTTGGATAATTCAATATGAATTCAACTATTTCAGCGGCCGTTGGACGTTTTATATATGAAAGACTCCAACATGCCTTCATTAAACCTTCTAATTGAGGCTTTATTCCGTTTGGAACGGCTAAAGTATTTCCAGCCTGAAAAAATTTTTTTTTTTGATAATTGATAATAATTAATCATAAGTAATTTAACCTCAATAATAATGATAGAAAATTTTTATTGGATTTACCTTGATATGATCTAAAACTTGATTGTTAGTCAATCCTTGGAATGGAAATGAACCAAAGGTAATTACTTCGAATAAAAGAATACCGTAGGAATATACATCAGATGCAGGGGTGAATTTTCCGAAACTCAAAGATTCCGGTGACATCCAACGGACTGAATAATGATAAATGATAGGAATTTAATGAATTTTTCTTTTGTTTCATTTTGTGAGACAACAACCAACCTGGCAACATTCCTTTGCGACTAAATCGATAATAATCGTTTTCGTTTGTGGATCTAATTAATATAAAAACTATAATTAGTGAAGGCAACAATGGGAATGGATTTTTTTCTATGAAATGATTTCCAAACTGACAAGCTTTTACATATTAATTTAATCAAATTCTAAATATATAATTGAATTCCAACCTGGCCATTCCAAAATCACTTAGTTTAACAATCCTTTGAGCAGAGACAAGGCAATTTCTACAGGCAACATCTCTTCAAAAACCAAATTTAATAAAGTTAATTTTTATACATATTTGTTAAAATAAAATTAATGGCGTCTAAAATTGTTTAAAATACCTGTGCACATATTTTTTATCTGCTAAATAAGCTAAAGCTCGCGCGACGTCCAACGCCATCATTGTTAACCGTTTTGGGGAAATGTCAGAATCATCTGATTGATTTTTTTCATTCACTAAATGTCGTCGTGCGAGAAGATAGGTCTTCATATCGCCATACAACATAAATTCCATAATTGTATAAATCGGTTCTAAATATTAACAAAAATATCATATTAAAAAGAAAAACAATAAAACTTAAAAGAAAATGATAATAATAATCATGAAATTGAACATAATACGTGTATAAATGAAAATACCAGTTTGTAAGCAAACGCCAAGTAACTTGATAATGTTTGGATGTTCAAAATTTTTCATAGCTTCGGCTTCTGCTAAAAAATCCAGTCGATCTTCACCATTTGAGCCTTTTTTAAGTGTCTTGACACCAACGGCTTTCCATTCGTTGTCAATTTGGGCTTCACCACCATAGACCGTTCCGAAGGCACCTGTTTTAATATTTGTTTTATTAAAAGTGAGTGTTTTATCAATGATTCTATATATACATATTATTTCTTAGCAACAACTAACCTTCACCTAACCTTCGATTGATAACGACTCGATCTTTTGGGACTTCCCATTTATCGAGCGTATTCGGATATGAAGCTGACATCGACAGTAAATCAATTCCGAAGTTTCGCATAAGTTTAGCCGAAGCTTTTAATTTCATATTGTAACGTTTTTTCCAGAATATAAACGATGCAGCCGATACAAACATGAGCAGGAACACGCATAAGATGGCGGTAAGTAAAAGTAAAGTTTGTGCACAATCATAACCTAATAAATGGGCAAGTCCGGTTACACTACAGCTATGACTGTTATCATATGGTTGTTCGCCGTTTTCCGTAAACCATTTTATATTATCAGTGTTTAAATTGAAATGACCATCGGTTATAACAAGTGTATTATTCACTTCAGAAATTATTGGTTCAAAAGTTCCAACCACATGATTTTCGTTATTCAAATATTGTATGACATTTATATTGGAAAATCTGGTGCCGCCTTCACCGAATTGTATACGACCCGATACCCCATCGAAATTCGTTTTGGAAATTATTTGAATGAATCGATCGGTTGTGTTTGCAGAATGCAACGATCCCAAATACTGCTGTGATTCCTTCAATAGTTTATCTAATGCAAGAGCATACACCCAAACTGTATCATAAGCATAGCTACCGTAGTGGGATACATTAGCCATTGTGTATCTTGATTTCCATTCGGCAACCGTTTTATTTGTTTCCATTACGGAATGGTCATTTGCATATGGTGCATGGGCTATTGAAAAATGGCCTTCCAACATTTCGGCCATCTCCTCCCGGGTACAGTTTACATTTGGAAATGTGTGCATTCTTGGTGCATCATCGTCAAGCCAAATGGGCAGGAACCAAACGTATCCATGTTTAGCGGACATCTGAAAATGATAAATTTTCAAAATTGCACTTAATAAATGTATTGAGCACTGCTCAACAAATGAGCAGACTTTATTATATTACGAAAATTCCTTCTCACCTCCAATTTATATGCTTCACAAAGCACAACACCGGCTTGTTCATCGTAAACATCTGCGATGATGATATTTAATTGTTTACTTTTCAAATCTTGCAAAGACTATAATCGAAAAATGATAGCTTTTATTAAAGATGGCTGTAGCTAAGCAGTGTATATAACTTACGTTTTTGATCTTATCAGGACTAAAATATTTGGAGAATTTCTTATTTGTCAATTCAATATCATTTTCTCGCAATGCATTTTCTAGTTGTGAAATGTATTCGGTATATTTTTGTCCATCTTCAGTGAATGCAACGACCCGATGCCAATTCATTTGCTTCAATAAACGTACATAGACATGTTCATACTGTCGATTATCACCGATTGTTCGGAAAAAATATGGATATTTGTCTCGATCTTTAAACGAAACTCCTTGGGCCGAATATGAAATAACCGCCATATGAATGTGTTTTGATAAACCTGCCGGAAAAAAAAAACAAACCCAAATAATAATAATGTACGTGCAATTAGTGGCGCGTCAATCATATCATCAAAAATAACGTGATAAACATTAACATTTCGGGTATTTGCATGATAATGAAAAATTTCAAAAAAAAAAAATTACATCGCAATGCAGTTTCGGATATGAATATAATATTTCTCTCGAACCGAAAAAAAGTTCATCGTATCAAAACAACAATTTGATGGATTCACAATTGACACAAGTGACAAAACAAAATGAAAATAATAATTTTGAAAAGAAAAAGGGAATGCGAGTATCGAATTCGATTGTTTTCAATATTGATCGTCAAATTCTGAGTGAACTGAGTGCTGAACGCGAATAATAATACGTTATTTATTCAATGGGAACATGTGTGTGAGTGAGTGAGTGCATGTACATTTATGTCGAAATAAACGAATACAAAATTGAAAACAAATTGAATTACAATGGATTTGATTATTTGCACGACGAAATGTCCATTCATTACAATATTATCATGTGAGATACCCGATAATACGCATTTCGCATTTTGTTTGCAGAATAAAAATTAAACAAAAAAAATAAAAATCCAGCATCATCATCGTCGTCGTCGGTACTTTACTTATTTCGTTGTAAATATTAAAATATTACCGAACGACCTTTCGAACTATAGCAGAAAAGAAATTAACAATAAATAAAAATAATTATTATTTTTCCACACTTCATCTTTAGCCGAGACTCGAATTTTCGATTTGCTTTTTTTCGTTTTGTTTTTCAATGCAAAACACAAAACGTCTATAAAAAAAAAATTAATTACGCCATTGCACGAATGTGTTCTTGAACTTGAATGTGTTCACAAACAAAAGAAAAAAAAAATAAAAAAGCGAATGAATTGCAAAATATACATAACGTTACAGCCACAAGTTACAAAGTAAACAATATGTATGTGTGCGTAAAATGTTTACCTGCAACTGGCTCAACTGTTTCGCTACATGGCGGGCCTAGTACACCTAATACACCATCAGGACGAACGTAATAATTGATAAATGTTCGCATCACAGCATCCAAATGGCATCCATCATTATTGCGCACCACCACAATATCAATATCGGACAATATTGATGAGTTTGCATTGATATCGGCTTGGGCAAGATTCACTGCCTCCGTTACACCTGTTCGATCAAACAAAAATAGATATTGAATTGTGAATGTGTTTCATTCGAGAAATTAAGATGTAAATTTGATCACTTGATCTAAGCTGGTTCTAGATTTTTTTGAATAAAGAAGCAATCTTTCATCTTCTTACCTTTGTGTTCATTTTCCGATTCTTCTCGTTTGGGATACAATCCACCGATGAAAATTTGTCGCTTGCTACGAATCACCGTCGTACTTGGTTCAATCAATTCTTGATAAATTTTATGCGTTTTCAAACATTGACATGCAATTGAATCGTAAATTTTTTCTTTACTACGAAGCATTTGACCGGGAGTTTGAGCTTGATTTTCGGTTGCATTGTTATACATTTGCATAATCTGTTTTTCATAATCTCGCGTAAAACTGAATTGACCGAGAATCGAATGCACTGGTATCAAACGTTTCGATTGAACCGAACAATATTTCAAGATCGGTGTCAATTCATATTTACACATTGTATTTTGACTTTTTTCAGTTTTAAATTGTTCACATCGTGGCATCGTAATCAAATCGTATTCAATATCACCATCAACAATTTCGGATGGTGTCCAATGAAGTACAATGAATGATTTTCGATTCAAATCGTTACTAAACGATTGAAATAATTCATGAATGACGCGTTGCAAATTATCACCAAGCCATAAAATACGTGCATATAATTTCATTTCTTCGATATGTTCTCGAGCGAATATTGTGTCTTCTGGATGGCTTGACAATAATGTAACACAACGTTCTTCTTGACAGTAGTCCGGTTCATATTTATCGACAATGTCACTGGAAATCATCACAAAGCTCCGATTAGATAAAGTAATTTATGAGCAAAAATTTGGGAGTTTTAAAATTTTCGGCTTAAAACTTACGACTTCCTTAGAGCGTTCGTGTCCAAAACAAATTGATCAAAACCATTGGAACTTCTATTTTGGAATAATGTATACGGAATGAATGCGGAATGCGTAAGCATTTTTGGTACAAATAATCCAAAGCGTCCTGTACTAAAGCGACCCACCATATCCAGATTTGGCGGTATGTGATGATAATCAGCCGGCATCCATACATTCAAATTTAAAACCGATCTTCGTGTTCTGAAATCAAATGTAAAAATTTCATTTGTTGAATTTTCGTCAAATGTCAGATGTTATTGTTTCATTTTTTCATTTGACATACTTAATAATTTGTTCAAGCGTATCATAGATTTTGTCTTTTTCGGTCATATGTTTGGGATCACCAGTGAATGTGATATCTTCATAAATAACATTATAATTCCATGTTTCTTTGATTAAAGTCCCAAATATTCGTGAGCTTATTTGATGCAATACATTGTTCGATACTTGAATAACAACTTCATCAGTGTAACTGGATCCCGATTTTGGTCGAAATGGTTCTACAAACACAAATGTATGAAAAATGTTGTAATTGGAGTTTGTTTCAT
>GL501450.1:2430137-2533881 GCA_000149185.1 Mayetiola destructor
GAAAACCATTGAAATGTAAACATTTTATTAATTGGAATATTTGTCGCGACAAAATTCAACGTTTACGTGAAATTGAATACTTAATTATGAACATTTTGGTGGAATCTATTTAAAATCTATTGACTTATTATTTGGTAGAGTCAAATTGGATGATGAAAACAGACACTGAAAAGCATTGACGAAGTCAAAAGAATATCAAAAAGAATTATTTATTCAAATGAAGACATACTATAATACTTATATAATAAGAATATCAGTCATAAGGATCGTAGCCGGTTTTATTTTACGTTTCATGATATCGCATTTAACTGGCATGGATCTAATCATTTTTGTCTACGAAACGGTTGATGAAAAGATGAACGTTTTATCATTTATTAAAGATAATACACCCTGCAATATAGACATCAGGAGGAACGCTTATATGGAAGGTTATTTATATAGTCAAAATTTGGTATTTCTTTACACATTTAGGTATTTTCTTTGCAGCTTTTGAAAAATACTTCATGCTCACAGCTCGAATTCGTCCTTCAAAAATAACAATGATGTGTTCCATCCAAAGCCCATTCGAAGAATCAGAATCAAGCGATTGGGCTTTTCGGATTGAACCAGTTACGTAACGAAAAGTCAAAATTCTCATCAACCTTTCTTTTTCAACATTTAGCATTTTAGCAAATAAGCGAACTCTTGTATTTTGTATATACATGGGACATTTTCGATGTTCGTATCTATTTTGATGGGTTTTTTTATACGATTAAATTCTTTTTCGCACGGATACTGGATACGTAAACTACGTCATAGCCACGTGCTATGATTCCGCGCAGACCAAAGAACTACTAATTGCTGTTCCCAGTCTTTCTTATCGGTTTTATACTATTATCGTCATTTTATGCACCACGGGTGCATTACTACATTTGTTCTTTTTTTTCTTCTTCTTTCATTCACTGTTTGCAACCGATCTGAAATTTTGAGTGCAGGAGACTGTGGTGCATCTTCTTTAATTGAGTACGTTTGAATTCTGTACATACTTGTTTTTTACTGTCCTTTAAGGTTTTTTTTTCCCAATCATCTTATGTTGTTTGCACAAGATTCAGTTACGCTGACTGAGCAATAGCTACGTGTAATCGTAAACTGGTTAGAATGCGTTCATCAGTAAATTTGGACACTTTTTATTTGATATTTTCAATTAAACCAAAAAAAAAAAAAATGAAAAAAATGTCACATTTTCAAACCCGTGCCGTCATTTCAAATTACATTTTGGGATCTGTTTTTTTACTACCAAATGGAGACAAGTGTCAACGTGACTGACCGAGATAGAATGTGTTTAGCTATGCACTTTATTGGTTAAAAATTCACAAATTTATATTCATAAATCAAAAACAAAGAAATTTGAAGAAGAAAAAAAAATTAACAAATCAATGTACTTTGTTGGGTTTTCATTGAGCGACAAACGTGATTCACCCGAAAAAAATTCAATTGTTTGGATTAATGTGTAAATAAATACGCGCAAAATATTCTGAATGGAATGATTTTGATTTCGTTTGTGGCAGCGATTATAACAATATGAATGGGAATTCGGTTTCTTTTTTCTCTTAATTTTCCTTTTCTTCCTTTTTTTTCAGTCAGCGCCTTTAATTTATGTATATTATATATTATCGAATGCATTGACTGCACACGTGAATGAAAAACGGTCAATTACAGAACATAAACCGATTGGCATTATAATTACATATTATTATCGTTTCGGACGATTAAATGAAACTGATGAAAATGTGATTTTGTATTTAATTTGTTGTGGCGCATAAAGCTCTGATTTGGTCACTTTGTGTAAGCACAAGATTATGAAATTCAATTCTAATGATAATGCGTTGACATTTTAACCTTAATTACGTTTTCAAGGAAACCGTTTGGTTCAGCTATTGAGAGCTATCGCCTTTCGATGAACAGGCGTTATTGTTGCACAACTGTTTTCATTGAATTTTTATTTTTATTTTCTTCTCATTATTTTGCATCTGAATAGAACGTTGTGGATATTCAGGATAAAGGAGAAATTCAAACAACTTACATGTAAATCTTTGGAGAATAGAAACACGTCACTCCATTAATGGTTAAATGTGATTTTCTTTTGCTTCCTGAAAAGATTTTTGCACCCCAAGTCAATAGCACAAAATAAACAAATTTCGCAGGTCTTTGATTTTGCTTTGAAAATGTTTTGTTTTTTTTTTTTTGCACTTTTATAATGTGCTGCAAAATAGTTATGTAGTTTATGAACTACAACCTAAATTGATCTCTATTTCATCGTACAATCGACTATGAGGCAATGAACTTTGTACGAGAATTTCCGTTTTTTGTGTCTGTTTTTAACTTTGTTCTTTGTTTTTAAATATTTTTTTTTTGTTTCCCATATAAAATTCACTTCTTAAAAGGAATTTCCGTAAATTGCCACATATGCGGTGATGCAAAAATATTCCTTTTTCGGAATGTTTTATTCAAACTAATTATCAGTAATTTTTTTCCGTTTGATGTTCAATTGGGCCTGCCATACAACTTCCAGTCTCCAATATATTTAACGGTACACAAGCTTTCGCGGGCTATAATAATATTGTTCAAATTTGTTAACGAAACTGTGTTTGAGATTCGATTGAAAATAGGTGCGTTGCGAGCGAACATCGCTAAATAACTGAACGGATAAGCGAACCAGAGCTCTGGTTCTGTTGACAGTTTGATAAAACGGTCTTCACTTGTTGCATATTCGTTTGCGGCTTCAAGCACATTCACTCGCTCATACACCGCCGCAAGATGTTTACTCGCGTCATAAATGCTTCGAGTTTAATTTTTCTTTTTCCTATTTAAATTCGAATCGACAATCAAAACAGAAATAAATATTTTGTATATCATTAATGGAGATGATGAAGAGGAGCGTACGCAATTGGTTCAGACGCCAAACGTTATGCTTTCTTCATATGTATAGGTTTCAGTACTTATAGAACAAAATATTTGAACAGGTATACGCCAACAGATCGTATATCATTTTGCGTTGAATAAATACAGAATTAAATTCATTTGAAATGTTGCTGTTCGCATGCGGTTTCGGTGTTGACGTGATGACCTGAAATGTAATTTCAATATTTGAAAATTGATGCGCCAAATTACTATCCAGTTCCAATTGTCGCTCTGCAAAATCAACAAAGTAATCCGAAAATGATAAATTATACATCTGAGCGTGATATCCAGTCCCTGTACTCAACCTTAATCACAAATCCCATATTCTTCGTTTCTGTTTAAACAGTTCATGTTCCGCAATGTCTCTTTCGACTGATAAAAACAAATGTGCGGCGAAAGACGATGATTGAGTAAGTTCGCTTACGATGTCTGGAGAGGCTAAAGTTAGATACCTATCCGCATCGATTGTGTCATTCGCGCCCTTTCCTTGCTATCAAAAGCAACCGATTATTATTATTATTATTATTATCGCAAAGTCAAATGACACGATGTCATTATTCGCAAATTAATTAGCGCAAAATAATCTTCACAAAAAAAAATCATTAATTACCGAGTCAATCATTAAACAATGAATAACAAACAATTATATTTTAATTGGATTGAAATGAGATTTTAATAAGTTTCAGCATCGAAACATTGTATTAATTGGAATTAATCCAAAGCACTTTTCTTTTTCAAATGTGTAAAATGTGAATTTACAATTTGATATCAAGTGTATTTTTCATCAATTTGGATAAAGAATATCATAATGGCCTGGCCGATATAACAAATAAACTTTTGGTTTCAATCCTTCTGGAAAATCATGTGCTTTAACTTGACCTCCTTCAGCTTCACCGCGATCCATATACTCGACACGAACACCCACATTTAGTGCCGTACACAATGCTACAATATTTAGAAAAAAAAACATTTCATTAAGATTTGTCTGTCGATTTGCCATTATCCAGTACCAATACGTACCAATAATATGAATATGATCACTTTCTTTGTACATTGGTTCAACTTCTTGGTGTCGAAATTCTTCCATTGTACAATTGCCATCGATAAAATTTTGATAAAAATCAACTCCTTCTTGCAATTGCCCGGATGTTATTAAACGTAAATAAACAACAACATAGTCCGAATGGCCTTGATCGTTGAATAGTCGATGAAGTTCGGCCAATGTTTCCGTTTCATTATCTTTAGGTGCCACTTGCTGCACAACGGTCATGAACTGAAAGCAAAGTTATCCGATTTTGTTTTTTAAATTTTGCAATTCGCTTCAATAATAATTCGCAATTGGATACTCACTGTGTCATGAAAATCTTCGAGTGTAAATTGTGGAAAGCCCAATTTAACTAAACGATCCTTGGACTCTTCGGCTATGGTTCGGAACGTTTCATAATCGTCTTTATGTTTGACCAAATATTCTAAATAAGCGAACGCAAATGCACGAAAAAAACAATTTCCATCCGGTCGAGTCTTACGAATCGATTTATATTTCAATGTTAAATTTTTCAATTTTGACATATAAACTGGATCATCCGAATATTCGCAATCCAATACAGATAAATCATGTAATTCGCTTACAAATGGAATTGTATCACAAATCTTCGGTAAAGGAAAAAATAAAAACAAACGACAAATGAATGAATGAATGAATGGAATTGATATTCTTATTTGTTATCGATTGTATATAAATGCGGTTATTCGAATGAGAGATGTCATTAACCCATTCAACAAATTTGTCTGCATCGCAGTAGTTAGGTAATTGAATAAAACGCGCATTTTTATGTATTGTCGAATAATAAATAATTAATTGTAAATCAATTTTTATTTTTTGTCTGTCAATTGAAATTGCCGCAGCATGACACATAGCGGTCTAAGGCGATAAAGTCTTTTGCCTTTTTTTTTTGTATACTCTTTGTGCGGAACAAGGTTAATATTGAATAAGTTCGACTTATTTGCTTACTTCTTTTTCGATTTGACGTTGTTGCTGCAAAATCAGCTCATCTTGATTGATTTCTATATTGCCTGCATTTGTATCCATTTCCGTTATTTTTTTCTATTTGATTAAAAAACAACGTATAAAAAAAAGAAAAACACCTTTGAAGCCACTCAATTTAATGCGAATAAAAAAATTGCAACAAAAAATAGCTTTATCACTTTTGCTTTCTGTATCGATTACAAACAAACAACTCTGGCTAAATGAGACAATGTCATGAAAGAAGAAAAAAAAAGATTCTGTCAAAAAGTCGCTTGCATTTCAGTTCAATTGTTGTTGTTTGATACGTGAATACGGTATTCACCAATTGTCAAACAGCACAACCGGTGTAATTCGTAATTACGTACCAATTCCATCGATTGAGAGGTTTTTCAAAATTATTTGGGCAAATCTGGCCTATACGGAACCAATTCTTGATTTAAGTGAGTTCTATCGATGAACGTAAACGAGAGATCTACGAAAAAAGACGATGATAAAATCAAATACGCGAATTTGATGAAAATTATATGGATTCATTGACCAAGAGATGGTGCTCCCATCAGATCTCAGGATTTTTATGGATTTTTCTTTATAATTTTGAGAAATGTTTTCAAGTTATGCATTTAGTGAGGGTTTATTGAAACAAATGATTGACTTCCTCAAAACAGTTTCAATAATTAATTTGCTTTATTTCCATTAACAAAAACTTGCGATGATGTTTGTTTGCGGTTTAATTGTGCAACGGTTCAACCGAATCTTTTCGTTAAATGAACTGTCAACGTCAACCGTATCCACGCTTTAACCAAGCACGACAGTTCGGTACCTCACTGTCAAAATTTCTTTTTCTTTCTCTTTCCGGTAGGTGCCGAACTAACGTGTAAGTCGAGTGATATTTGCGGAATTTTTCATTGAAATTCATCGATAGGAAAATAATTTGAATTTTGATCAAAAATAACAAAATTGTGATCGTGAATCTTTCAGCAATTCGTTGGTGGTTTTATATTTGGGTGTTTTTTTGCATATTCTATTAAAAATGATTGTTTAAAATTTGTTGATTGCATTGGTGACAGCTTTTCACACTCACACACAACTCATTCACTATACACAAAACATTGAGTTCAAACATATACGGGAATTGTGAGCCAAAGTTAACCTCGAATTGTTGAAAGATTTCGTGATTTCGCTGAAATTGATCTTTTGTTTTTCATTTTTAAGATTTCGTTTAATTTTGTTTGAATTTGTTATTCTAGAGACCAAAATGAGAACCATCAACTCAAACCAAACCGTTAAAATTCCGCGGGGCATTGAAGCCCATGTGAAATCACGTATTGTTACAATCAAAGGGCCTCGTGGTGTTTTGAAACGTAACTTTAAACATTTGGCTTTGGACATTCATATGGCCTCATCCCGTACATTAAAGGTCGAAAAATGGTTTGGAACCAAAAAAGAATTGGCTGCTGTCCGCACAGTTTGCTCACACATCCAAAATATGATCAAAGGTGAGTAACATTCATCAATTCAAAATAAATAAAAATAATTGACAGCAAATGCAGTCGCAAAAACCTAAACTAATCATTGTTTTCATTTTCGGTTTCTTCAATAACACAGGTGTGACCAAAGGTTTCCAATACAAAATGCGTGCTGTATATGCGCATTTTCCCATCAATTGCGTTACATCCGAAAATAACACTGTCATTGAAATTCGTAATTTCTTGGGTGAAAAATATATTCGACGTGTTGTTATGGCACCAGGTGTTACCGTTGTCAATTCCACCAAACAAAAGGATGAATTGATCATTCAAGGTAACGATATTGAAGCTGTCTCTGGATCAGCGGCTTTAATTCAACAATCGACAACCGTTAAAAACAAGGATATTCGTAAATTCTTGGACGGTTTATACGTTTCAGAAAAAACAACTGTTGTTCAAAATGAATAAACTAATGTTATCAAAATAAAAGCCAACACTTAAAATTGATATTTTAAGAAAGTGAACGAAATGAATTCATTTTTCGATTATTTTATTATTGATAGTGCCAAGAGCTTTTCAGTTTTTCTGCAATGAAGAAGATTGTATTCCATTTCCAGAATTGCGATAATTGAAAACATAAAGAAACCTGAAGCCATCATTTTTCGAGGTTAATGGAAACAAACTAAATTCAGAAAGGTATTGTATTGGATGAGATCATTTCCCATCATTTCGCTAGATGGCATTGCATGTTCTTAGCCGCAGCTCATTCGAAACCAACTTCAGAGTTGAAGCATGTTCTGTCAACTAATTTTTCGTCGGTCGACATTCACGAGTCCACAAAAAAATCAATTCGATTCGATTCTTTAGATAAATTGAACTCATCTACAATGGCAGCCGTCGCTAAATTATCTGTAGCCCTCAACAGTAAGTATTTTATTTTTTTAAATCGAATCCAAGTGAAATTCGCCATTGAATCAAATAATTTAATTGAAAACAAAAATGTGCAGTTTAAAAAAGCGAAATATTATCATACAATGTCATTACGTAACGCAAAACATTTGGGTTGAAAAAATGTGCCAAAATCTGAAAAAAAAATCTCTGTTTCTGATTCCGTATGAATATTAATTATGAATTTAAATTTCAGATTTGGCTGTTCAAGCTCGACCAAAATTGCAAGTTGCACTTAAATATGCTTTGCATGAAATGACGCCACCAAAAGTATCTGATATTCCGGCCATCCGTCATGGTGAGCTAATTGACCATAACTAAAGCCGAGTTGCAATTCAATTCACGATTATTATTATAATTTTTTAAATCTTATAGGGCTTCGTGAATTGATCAATGATGCCAAAAGCGGTGCATGGAAAAAGACTCCAGTCCGTGAAGCTTGGTTAAATACTTTGGTTACACTTGAAGTAGTGTGCTGGTTTTACGTTGGCGAATGCATCGGCAAACGCCATTACGTTGGTTATAATGTTTAAATTTTTAAACACTTAGACTCTGTTTAATTCAAGGTTGCCCCGTTTCATTCGTGATGGATGAATTACAATCGAAAAATAAAATTCATTTGTAAAGTAAAAAGATTCGAATGTCTGAATTCAAAAAGAAAAAATTTAATCGAATAAAAGTCGTTCCTCCGGTCTAACAGAGGCACATAAAATTCAATTTCATTATTTTATATTTCGTTTATTTGAATGCATTTCGTTTATTGGGGTCAAAAATGTTTTTTTCGTTGACATTTTTTTTTCGACACTGAACATACTAAAATTAATCAAAACAAACACTTTTCGCTAGAGTTTCGTGCTTTGCACATCGCATTTTGATCGTTCACTGGAATCAAATCTTTCGGATGCAATAAAATCTTATAGAAAAACTACATATTTGCCGCGAGAATTAACGAACAATAAGCGGATCGATAGGTTGGCCCGATGTTAAAGCATTCAAATCTAAATTCAATTTTCGTGCAACATTTAATTGAGCAATGGCTGCATTTCGCAATGAATAAATGTGAACCATTTCAGTTTCAGATCGACACAATTTCAATGCTTTTTCAAACAATTCAATTGCTTCATTAAGTCGTCCACGTTGCACTTGAATTGTTCCGAGCGTTTCATAAGCAAGTTCACATTTATCATCGACTTCGATGGCTTTATTCAAACATTCTAGGGCTTTGTCAATCTCTCCATTCCATTGTAAATACAATAGGCCACGATGAACATAAATTGCAGCATGTTTTGGTTGTAATTCAATGGCTTTGGAAAATAATTCATCGGCTTTATCGAATTGTTGTTGCTCGGTTAAGATTTGCGCCAAAATATTGCAAACTTCGATATTGTCTGGAAATTTGTCGGCAATAGTTCTTGCAGCTTGAATTGCCTTATAGATTTGAAGTTGATTTTGAAGTAGAATTGCATGTCGATATTCAACATAACACTTTTGTACATGTGAAGCGGGAAAATCGGGAGCAAGTTCTATTGCTCGATTAAAATCACTTAATGCTTCATCCAATTGATCGAGCAAAAGATAAACTTGGCCACGTTGATGATAAATATCCGCATTTTTCGAATTCAATTTTTCAGCTGTGGCAAAATCGACAAAAGATTCTTCACTTTTTTCGTTTTGTATATGAAGTGAGGCACGTTTGATTAGTGCATTAACCTTTAGTTCCAGTGGCACATCTGAGCCATCGATTATAATATTAAAATCATTCAATGCTTCGTTTAATGCGCCTGCCACCAAATGCATCGTTCCACGCAATAATATCGCTAACAATTTATATTTTCCATCCGTTTCGATTTCCTCCGTGCAAGCGGAAATGATATTACCGAAATCGTCAACGTCAAATGCTTTTTTAGCACGACCGAAGCCTTTTTGCCAGTCGCCAATATCATATTCTGCTTTCACTGGATCTGTTGTGTATGATGCGAAATATGCTTTCAAAAAATTTGTCGATGGGATAATCTGTTCACGTGTAGTAAATGCGGTTTTAGCATCACGACGACCTACAATTTTTCAGAAAAATTTTTACATGAAAAGAGTTTCGTATCATTTTTCAGGCTTGCCTAGCAAAGCAAATGAAAAATTCACTACTGCATTTGAACTAATTAAAATTCTACTCACCGAGCTCTTTTAACACACGATCCGCAAATACTAAAGAGGCACTATTTTGAAAGCCTTCTAGAATACATGTTGCTGTTATATCTTCCAGACTGGCAAATAAATCATCTGACATCTCATTAACTCTGGCTCGACGGGAATATGCTTTGATATATCGTGAATGCAATTCAATTGCTTTCGTACAATCTTCTTTAACTTTTTGCCATTTGTTTAGTTTTTCATATGCGGCTGCACGATTTTGATGAAATGTCGCCAAATCATAGGTTTTTGATTGCGGACACGTTTCTATGGCTTTGTCGTATGATTTGATGGCTTCATTAAATTTGCCTTTCTGAAAATATTGATTTCCCTCACTTTTATACAATATTGCCTCATTCAGTACTGATTGGATTTGATCTCGTGTGTCTGGTAATTTGTCATCGCCATCTAACGATATCGATTTATCTTTTGAATCGATCTTTTTTTTAGCCTTGCTGTCAGTTGTATCCTCAGTCAATCTGGTGGCTTGATTACGATAATAAAGATAACCAAGACCTATTGCAATTGGTGCACCCAATAAAATAGCCATTTGCCATTTTGGTATAAATGATCCTGTGCTACCGGAACTCATTGCTATATTTTGTCTCTATAAATCTGTTCGCCTCAATTTTGATAGAATACGCAATTTCGTTTCATCGGATACAAAGATAATAAGAATTATTTGTCAATCGATTAGTTTTATTGGAAATATGTATGTATGATGCGGACAGACACACAAACATGTCAATTGAACATAAATCACGTGTAAACAATCAACTTTCGATTACAAATTATATCCAATTAATTATATCAACAAAGAATTCGGAAAAACTTACATATGTTTTTGATGCGCTGGATCCAATTTTTGACCGAAAAAAAACTATTTACGCACCGGCAAGAGAATGTTAAAGTGAAACTTTTGTGATTCTGATTGAAATCAAATGTCAAACAATCACATGTACATGTGATATATAAATGATGCAATGACATCTGGCGAAAATTGAATTCAATACAAATCATTTAGACAGCTGGATAACAATAAATCTATATTCTATTGTAAATTGATTTTCAAAGTTTGGCTTTTTTAAACATAATTTCCTGATTCCTTCCCTTTTTTAATTTTCAATCTGACTGAAATTCGATTTGAAGCGTTTGTGGTTAGGGGTCAGAAAAAGCGCTCATATTTTTGTAGAACGTCTTGAAAGAAATTAGTGTTGACTGCAAAGATTGAATACCGGCACTAAAATCACGAACAAATCCATATTGATTTCGATGTAAGTCTGCATAAGCATAAAAAATAGCGTAACATCGCATCGAATGACCAACATCTAATTTTTTTTATTTTTCCTAAACGAAACTTACTTCGTTCCAAAAAAAAAAAAAGTGCATTTCTTCTACCGTTATGCATCAGTTATTAACCGGAGAAATGTCAAATGGCGCTGCCATCGCAGTTTTATTACTTACTCATTGAAAATCCTAATTACCTCAAGTTGGTATACCGCATATTCAACTGTAATTTAAAAGGCACAGCAGATGCGTTTGGATTTATCCGATGAACGGTTCAAATTTTTTTTCCGTCCCCAAATGTGTTCAGTAAAATTAAGTAAAAACCTCGTCAAAATACGCATGATTTTAAGATTGTTATAGTTTTTTGAGAAAATTAGGAAAAACTTTTGATACCGGTTTGAATGAGCATAGTGAAAACGACGCATCAGTGAAATAAATGGTTCCAGTTGAAGTTGTATAAAGAAATATTTGTTTTCAGCCAAATCGAAAGCATTTCAAAATATTTTCAAAAGAAGAAACCAAAGTTGCAATAAAATTTGGTAAAAAAATGGAATTATCACTCGTTGCGAACTTCGATGATTTGCGAAGATGCAATGATGTTTTGACAGATGGAACAGCTGAAATAGGTAAGAATAAAATTGCAATGCATGTTGGCGTCAGTTTTTTTCAATGGTTTGCATTTTGTTTTTTGTAAACAGAATACCGGCGTTTTTTAGAGGCGCATGAAGATGGCCGTCAACAATGGCGACAGACAATGATTGAAGCGCAACGATTGCAAAAAGAGCTCGATAAATGTGTCAAAGAAAGGGGCGATTTAGAAACAAAATTATTTCATGCACGCCGTTTATTGGATATGGAAATCAAAGCACGCCAAGATGCCGAAAAAGAGCGAGCCGCTCTTGAACAAAAGCTATCAAGAGTTTGTGAATATCTTCGAAACGATCGCGATATGAATGATGAAGTCCGAAATAAATATGCATATTTGGATCACATGGAATCAAATCGAAAAGTTTCATCAAAACGAAAATCACACAAATTCGCTCCAGAAAGTTCAGAAGATTTAAATAATACCGGATCGTTTTTGTCGAATTTGTCTGTAACACAATCGGAAGAAGATTTCCTGGATGTTCAATGCGGTGTGGGCGACAATAGGCCAAAAATGAAAAAACATCGTCCATCTGAATCTAGTGGTCCTTACACAGAGGCCAAATCATCTCGACGTTCACGCCGAAGCATTGGCGACCATCAAGTACAAAGTAGGCACAAATTTTTTTTTTCGTATGTGAAATTTTTTTCGATTCAAATTCTAATAATCACATTTTGATTTGCAGAGAAAGTAAATGTTATTGATTTGGATGCATCCGATAAAATTGTAGCCACAACAAAAGTTTCAATTCCACAAGACGATGGACCCATCGAGGCCACATCAACAATTGAAGCCGTTCCAAATGCAAACCATTATAACCGAATCGATTTTCATGAATCAACATATGAAACTCCGAATAATAAAGAAAATTTATTCAATATTCCAATTGAAACGCAAACATACAAACGACATTTCAATGGCAACAATAGTAACAATAGCAACAATAGCAATGCCATCGAAAACAAAACACAATCAATTTATCAACGGCCATCTGCTCCAGCATTGCAAGAAGTTGGCATTACAAATTCAAAACTTTTATTGAATTTACAAGGGCGTCAGCATGCATTCACCAAAAAAACTATATTGCTAAATGAATGCTGTTTCAAATGTCAGAAAAAATTATGCTTTGGATCAACGGCTCTGAAATGTCGAACTTGTGGTTTGCTCATCCATCCAGATTGTAAATTTCAAATGTCGGCTAATTGTGTACCAAAGACACCAGCAACACCAATGAAAAAAGGTGAACAAGGCTTAATAGCTGATTATGTACCTGGTTTACCTGGTTTACCAATGGTACCGGCGTTAATTGTTCACTGTATAAACGAGGTGGAAATGCGTGGTCTTACCGAAAAAGGTATCTATCGTCAATGTGGCTCAACAAAAGATATTAAAGAACTGAAAGAGAAGTTTCTTAGGGGAAAAAGTGTTCCGGCACTTGGAGATATTGATGTGCACGTCATTTGCGGTTGCATCAAGGATTTCTTACGCAATCTTCGTGAACCACTTATACCGACACAATTGTGGAAAAAATTTGCAAATGCGGCTCAATGTACTGATGATAAACAATCTGTCCGTGATTTATACATTACCATCAATCAATTACCACAAGCAAATCGTGATACTATGGCATTCTTGATGCTCCATTTGCAACGGTAAGTATCCTCATCAAATTCATAATTCATAACCCATCAACTGTTTGAAACAATTTCGAATAAAAATGTCGATCCGTTTTTTTTTCAGAGTTGCAACATGCGAAGCCACCAAAATGTCCATTGAAAATCTAGCATTGGTTTTCGGTCCAACAATCATGGGATATTCGAGCCATGAAATCGATGAATGCACTTTCAGGGCTGAAAGTAGCATTCAAAAAGACGTACGTTCATTTAACATGATGTTTCCATTCATATCACAATTTATTCGATCGATTTAATAATTTCTTTGAAAATATTTTGATTTGCAGGTTGTTGAAAAATTATTAAACATACCCACCGACTATTGGTCACGATTCATAGCCATTGCTGTTGAATCGGACAGCGAAAACGATAAAGTATCGGTACATTCATTTTTCGGTAAGTCCGCGAATGAATCAGTAAATTCAAGAAGGCGAAAATTTGAATCGAATTTTTTCGTATGAAAAAAATTTAGGAACGCCAGGAATGCGGCCACTAAATGCATCAATTCGACGTCGCAAATACTTCGAAACACCACCACCACCACCACACATGCAACGACATTAAACTTTAGACTGAAACTGTAACAATTAATATTGACTGATTTTGATTCAAAATAATTATTCATCTCATAGCGTAGCGAATGCAATCCGATACAAATCAAATTGTTGATTTACTTACCTAAGACTAATAGTTTTTTTAGGACCATCGAGTCACAGGTTAACATTGGATCACAATGCACATTATTGAGTTTTAAGTTCCATACAGTTTATTCTTTCTATTAATTTCATATGTAACTAATGTTGTCATTTAGTTTAATGTTATTTATGAAAATGTTCAGTAAATAATTCAGGGTTTTTTTCGTGTGTGTTAATCAAACACAGATACAAATGCAAAATAATATGACAAATAATAATAATAATGATGGTTAATGGTAAATATGGCTTTACATGGCTAATCGACGAATATTAATATAATAATAATCAGCAAAAGAATAATTATTAACCAAAATAGGAACCACATTTTTCGCTGTAAATGGAAAGAAGAAGAAAAAAAACAAAAAAAGAATGAAAAATACATTTGCAATCAAAAGAAAAATGTAAAATAAATGAAAATAATAACTATAATAATAATCAAACAAACAAACCTTTAATCTTTTAATTTTCATATCTCTAGCTTTTTCTAATTTGCCGGCACCTTTGTCAGTGTTCAACGTTGCTTGATGCGCAAAGTATTCGATTTGATCGATTAGTGGACTCTACACAACACAAAAATGAAAGAAGTGAAACGAAAGAAAAAAAAACATTTTTTTTTGTTAAATGTTTGACTTGGTCATTGGTCATTGGTCGATGAATTGATTTGTGCGAATTAACAAACCTGGTCGACAACTAATGCTGAAATACGTATAAACATATCCCTGACCTCAATAATAGACTTTTCAATTTTTTCCAATTCAGTTTGACGTCCGAGAAGTTCTCGCAGCCTATCACGTTCCTTTTGGCTATTTTCGAGCAACTAAAAATCAACACACACACACATAAACAAATAGAGAGAATAATAATTGCGTTCGCGTTATTATGTGTGTCGGTTAATTTTCATTTGAAATTCGTAATGATTAATGATGATTGATAAAGTGCAGATAGCATGATTGCTGACTCACATTCCCAACGAACATTGATGTGGTGTTATTTGCTAAAAGTGCCTCAGTTTCTTCTTCGGTAATGTGTGCATCAGCTGTGAATGTGATTAATGTCGTTTGACTGGTTTATTCAATTGAAAATAATATTTAATTGATGAATGGGTTACCGACCGATTTTTGCTTGTGTTTGCAGTGCCTTTTTCAGCCGCTCTTCATAGCCATTAAGAAACTGTTCATGTTGTTTCCAAATAGTGATAAATTCCTCGCGTATACAATAAAAATTCATAAGCTTTACTCGTGCAATAATACAGCTATCGTTGGTTTTTGGTAAATCAATTTCCATGTCTTTCATTTGCGAATAAACTCGTTGACACAGTGTCATATTTTCCAAACGAATCGATTCCATTTTTTCGGTTTGGGCTGAAAAAAGGTTAATTATTTTAAGATAATTTCATGGAAAATCTAATGACAATAAATGCAAATTTAATTTACTTTTTTGGGCTTTATTGGGATAAGTGGGTGATATTTCGCGAACCAAACACTTCATGGCTTCTATATTCTCTCGTATTGATTTGATCCATTCGCGAATTTTCATATACTAAATGTAAAAATTGGATCAGAAATTCGACTCACTGTTTATAATTATAATGAAAAAAAAAACTAACTTCATTCAAGATTTCATCGATTTCGAGCTCGTTTTTGTTGGCTTTGATATCAATGATTGAATCACGAACGTTGGTCGTGGGATAATTGCATAGCTAAAACGAAAGAATACTGTTTGAAAATCGAAAATTGTAAAGGTTATTGTCACTAGTATAAATCACCCTTCTTAGTTCGTCCAATCGATCCTTCACCATTTTATCATCTACGATTTAGAATTAGTCACTCTGAGGATTCGGGGGGAAAAAATATAATTAGAGTCGGTTGAGCTCTAAATTTTCGTACGTTCAGCTCATGAATGGCATGGAATAATCGACTAAATGGTCTCCGAATGAAATTAAGACAAATGTACTGATGTATGAACAAAACGAAATATGAAAAAAATTTATAGATCGGAAGAAGTACTTGTGAATAATATCGCGGTATGCGCCACAATACGAGGTTACGAGGTGTATGTACAATGTACATATCTATTTAGACGAAATACACGCGATGCGCTCAATTTTTATTTCACACTTTTATTTGTCTTCAAATGTCTTTCTTTATGCGTTATCATTGTTGTGTGTGTGTGTGTGTACTTTGCGATAAATAATAATAATAAACAGAGCAACTGGAAACGCCGAAACAATTGAAATAACCCGAAACGAACTTATATCACTACGATACATGCGCACTTTACTGAATCGTAAATGATTTGTTCATTGTTCAACAACCACTGATGTGTCTAAATTTGTCTTATGTCGTATGTGTTATCAAATGTGCGGTAGATTTTCTGTTGCATTCGCACACTAACTGATCATTTAAAATAAACAATTTGTCGATCATTTGATCGGAACCGATGTTTTAAGGCTCCTAACCTGAAAGTTATGTAGGTGTATTTTCACACCACTTTGCTAACTATTTTTCCTGCATACGTTTTTTTTTAATTAGGAAATAAAGTTTTTATTTTATTTCATCTCAAGTCACATGAACTTACGTTTGTTTCGGTCACACTTTGTATAATATGTATTGGCACATTAATTGGAGTGTTACTTTTTGTTTGGTATGTGCGACCGCCTTTATCCAATGCAAAGAACTTACTAACAAAACAAAAATCGAAATGATCAACGACGATTCAATCGAAACAATTTAATGGCAACCGGCAAATTCTTCATGCATTCGTGTTTGGCAATTTGTGCCATTGTTTCATACTCATTTTAATTAATGATAATTGAAGCGATGAATGGCTTCCAATTGATTTTCGTTGGAAATCGATTTGTTTGGTTAAACGAATCATCTGTTTTGTGTTCGATTCGTTGAAATTGGATGTGGAATTTTCTCCCCAAATAATAATAGCTATTTTTTTTTTTGTTTACACTCGGTTCGATTGAACTTTGGATTCTATAATAATAATAATCAAATTGACTCAGTTATCAGTTTTATCTCAAAATTCAATGAACTTTATCAACATTTCATCGATCCATTTGTTTATTTGAGATGTCGATGCAATTCATTTCGGGCTGATGCATCGTTAAACATCTTTATTTTATTTGGTTTGTATTTGTTTACAGAATGATAATTGTTGACACTTTATTGATGTCGACAGTCTGCATATATTATTTGTGAGCGTTTTGTTGGTTGTTGTTAGTCGCATAAGGAAACACAAACGATTGTTTAATAATGAGCTGTTATTTACTGTCGTTTGCTGTTCACTGCTGTACTTTGAACAAACAATTACTAGGTATATGAATTGATCATCATTCATCACAAGACAGAAATTGCTAAAATGTAATTGTGAACGGAGACATTTCATGTTGTGGTCAGTGGTAATTTGAAAAGACCAATAAATACAATGGAACCGATTTACAACAATGCAGTAGTTTTCCAAAATGTTTCTACTCTTATCAACTAAAAAATGAAAACGATAAAACTTATGTTGGCAAAAATTGAATTTATTCGAAAGTGTTAAAAAATATTGTAAAATATGTTGCCCATTAGTTTATGCCATTCCAGTCCAGTAAATTGCATTCTGAATCTCTTGTGCATTCATTTGTTCGAAAATTGTAGCGTTGGGTTCAATTTTTCTTCGATGATCCAAAATCATTTGAGCCCGAGTCTTATCGCCCTGAATTTCAACCGATACATAAATGGAATTTCGTTTTTTAATGCATTTATCCGGGAACAGGAATGCAGCTATTGCGTAAGCATCACATGGACAAAAGAATTTGCTCTTTCGATAAACGATCTTATCCGCTTCATTTAAAAGTTGTACTGCCGGACTATGCGCACCTTTAAATGTCTCAAATCTCCATTCCTAAAAAAGTAAACTCCATTCACTTCTCAATTACAATTTTGTAGGAATTTTTAAACCATACCAAAGACATAGGGCTCTCAATGCAAGTCTCCCAAGGAATAATATTAATTGGACATTTGAACGAATTGAGAACAATATGAGCTCCTTCAGCATCCAAATAAAAATTGTATTCAGCACACGATGTTATATTTCCTTGTCCTGTAATCGAATAAAATGAATCTTAATTTTGAAGTTGATTTCGGCTTTTGTATTAAAATACCTTTGTGATTGCCACCCATCAAATAGATATCTTTAACTCTGTCGCTTATTTCAGGATACATTTTGACGGCCAAAGCAAAATTCGTTAAAGGACCCAAGCCGATCAAAGATATTTTATTTGGATATTGCATAACCAAATCGCGAATTATTTGTGCTGCACTTTCTGGTTGGACCAATTCTTTTTCATCAGTTGGATATTTTGGATTCCAGAAATCAATGTCGGCCATACCATTCAAACCATGGAAATAATCATTTTTCAATGGTCGCGTTATCAATGGTTCCTTCGCTCCTTTATAAATTGGTATCTAAATTTTTCGGATTCATAAATTAAATGTGGACAGTCGAAACTTCAGGCCTAAAATGTGTTAGCATTCAAACTTACATCATTTCGATCCAATAAACGAAGAATGTGATATGTGTTTCTGATGGCATTTTCAACAGTTGTGTTTCCATTGACACATGTTATTGCCAAAATCTTGACGTTCTTCAATTGTTTTTCTGCTTTCAAGAGCATTAACAGTGCCCAAGCATCATCGGTGCCTAATTTATCGTATTGCGAAAATATTTTATTAGTTCAAACGTATTCGCTTAATATTCAATAAGCGAATAAAAAAAGCATCATTACCTAAGTCTGTGTCAAAGATCACATACTTTTCAATAATTCTTGCCATCTGGAAATTTTGTCGAATTCAAGCAAAGAATATATTCACTGATCACTTTTTAGGACAAACTGAAGTCGTAAAAACATCTTGTGGGCTATTTATTTGTGAGGCAAATGAAATCGATCCTTATCTGTATAGTTATTCCAAGATCCTGATATTAGATGAAGATAATTGGATTCAACTAGTTTGTGGTTTTTGTAAACATCAAACATTTTGAAAAGATAAGTGAGCCAGTCACTGTTTTCTCAAAATGCAATGAACCAAAGTTTAAAAGAATCGGATAAAAGATTCAGCTACTCAACCCAATGTGTTCTTATCAAACCATAGAAGGAATATAGCACAGAAACCAATTGAAATTATAATATGGAAATGCAACCGCATTTATTCAAATCATGCTGAAAATTAATTGCATAGATTTGTTAATATTCATTTTTTTTAGTCAAACCAATCGATATCGCATTTAATCTTATTTCCACTTTATCAAATGCAGTTTTATTCATCATTGATCAGCAAGCAAACAATCGTATCAGTCTAGGCTGTTGCTGTCCATAGCAACGCTTTTTGGAATTCATCTTTATTCAACAGCTCAATGATGGTGACATTATGATCATTTTGTCCAATATGATCCAAAATCATTTGACCGCGCGTATGAAAACCATGCAATTCAACTGTAACATGATTTCGATGTTGTTTTTCGATACATTTGTCAGGGAATAAAAAAACGGCTATTAAATAAGCGTCACATGGCCTAAAGTTATCTTGATTTTTGTATACGAATTGCTCCGCTTTGTTCAACAACTGGATTATTTCACATTGTGTATCTTGGAATGCACTGAATCTCCATTCCTGAAAAAAATCGCATTTGATGCATTCACTCAACAGAGATGCGGATTAAAAAGAATATCAAATTTACCAAATTAAGGCCGTGCTCAAAGCAACTTTCCCATGGCAAAACTGTTATTGGGCATTGAAATGAATCGACACAAATATTTGCTGCTTCGGGATCAGCATAAAAATTAAATTCAGCACAAGATGATATGTTTCCTTTGCCTATAGTTAGAAAATTATCGATGTGAAGAAAATTAGAAACACAAAAACAATAAAATTAATCGATTACTGAAACCTCTGTAATTTCCGCCCATAAAATACAAATGCTTGATTTTGTCTTTTATTTCAGGAAACAGTTTTACAGCCAGGGCAAAGTTCGTTAACGGACCGACCCCAATTAAAGATATCTGATGCGGATACTAAAATTTGAAAAAAGAAAATAAAAATATTTCACAAGAAATTTGTCTCAATTCAGAATCGAAGCTATGAATTTAAACTAACCTTCATGATCAAATCACGTATTTTTTGTGCAGCAGTTTCTGGCTGCACCAATTCATTTTCATCGGATGGATATTCTGGTTTCCAGAATTCAACATTGCCCATTCCATTCTTTCCGTGATAATAATTCGATTTTATTGGCTGATTGATCAATGCTTCACTTGCTCCCTTATACATTGGAATCTGTTGTTTTTGAATAAAATCAAACATTTGAATCCAGGATATTTTATTGATTAACAATTTTCCAATCTTACATCGCTTCTGCCCATGCAATGGAGAATATGGTATGTATTTTTGATTACATTTTCCAGAGATGTATTCCCGAAAACGCAAGTTATAGCAAGTATTTTGATATTTTCTAAGTACTTTTCGGCCTTCAGGAGCATTAGAAGGGCCCAAGCATCATCCGTTCCCATGTCGGTATCAAAGATCACATATTTTTTATCGGCACTTTCTATCATTTTGAAATTCTTGATCGATGGACTTACGCCTAGTAAAATTTGTTTATATTCAAATTCGGTAGTTTTAATGAGATAATGAAAAATACTTCACACGAAATACTAAACTTGAGCCCAAAAGTTTGCGAATTAATAGTTTTTGGATGGATCAATACGTACGTTATGACGATCTAAATATGGCAAACAGAATAAAATGAATCAGCAATTGAGGAACTTATCTTCAATTGGATTGACGTGATTCGGAATGATTGTTACGTATTGCCGGGAATGACTTGCCTCTCTAACTGCATTCAATATTTTCATTCAGGCGCCAAAGTTCTTATCAAGTTGTTCCGTTTAATGAAAGAGTTCAGTTTTATCAATTGTCGTGCTGAGAATTAAAATGGCATAAAAAATTTCAATAAACGGCATCTCGTATACTTTTGTATACAGAAAATGTGGATTCATACCGTTTTCATTCTCAACAAATTTTTATGCCATTTTTATTCTCAGCACGACAATTCGAAATCGTGAAATGACGATCGGTCATTTACTCTTATCTTATCTTAATTTTGTGAATAATGATCGGTTGTCAGTTTTGAGCCACAAATGGAATGTTTATTAAATTTTTTAAATAAAAACATAAAGTTCATTATTTATTTATTGATCATAACACACTGATACTGATGTAAAACTGAAAAAAAATAAGATTGCCATCAAATATTTTACCGTCAAATGTCAAATTTGACAAAGAAATTTTATTATCCTATCGTGTTCTCCTGGTCATAAAACAGATTTTTAGCACATAAAAATTTTTTTTGACATTTTTTGACCGTTAAAATCGCGAAATAACATGAATATGAAAAAATAAAGATAAAGCTATGCTAGATATGACCAATGTCGATTTTTCCGGGGCCGAATAACGGTATCGCAGTGTGTTATTATAGACCAGTCTGTTATGAAGTGGCTGTCCAATACAATGCTTTTCGAATTTCATCCTCATTCAGAAGCTGAATGATTGTGACATTGTGATCGTTTTTTCCTAAATGATCTAAGACCATTTGGCCGCGCGTGTGAATTCCATTGAGTTCGACTGTTACATGAAAATTTTGCTTTTTTCGTATGCATTTCTCTGGAAAAAGAAAAGCAGCCGTCAAATATGCATCGCATGGCATAAAACATTCAACATTTTCATAGATTTTTGCTTCAGCTTGATTCAAAAGTTGAACGCATTTACAGTCAATTTTATCAAATGTTTTGAATCTCCATTCCTATTGAGTAAAAAATAAAAATCTCTTTAAAAAAATAATTTCAAAATGAATCAAAAACAAAAATTTCACCTTCGAAAGAAATAAACTATCTTCCAAACATCCTTCCCATGGCAATACAGTCATTGGGCATTGAAATGACGACAGAGAAATATATGCAGCTTCTGGATCGACCAAAAAATTGAATTCAGCACAAGCGGATGTATTTCCAACACCTAAAATCAGTTCATAAATTACAAATAAAATTTAATTTTTTGCTTTTACAAAGACGAACCTTTAAAGTTTCCGCCCATCAAATACAAATGCTGTATTTTATCCTTAATTTCAGAGTAGGTCTTAACGGCTAACGCAATATTCGTTAAAGGACCCAGGCAAATGAGCGATACTTTGTTAGGATATTTTAAAATTAAATTACGTATCGCCTGTACAGCATTTTCTGGCTGCACCAATTCATTTTCATCGGATGGATATTTTGGTGTCCAGAATTCAACATCACCCATTCCATTCAATCCATGAAATAATTCTATTTCCAATGGACGGGGTATCAATGCTTCTGTTGCACCCTTGTAAATGGGAATCTGTAAAACAAATGGTTCGGATCTTAGAATTTGTGCTGTTTATTCCCAAAAATAAAACCTACATCAGTTCGTCCGGTGCTGTGCAACATATAGTATGTATTTTTGACTACATTCTCCAGTGTGGTGTTTCCCGCTACACAAGTAATGGCCAATATTTTGATATTTTTATGACATTTTTCGGCTTTCAATAGCATTAGCAACGCCCATGCATCATCAGTCCCGAGATCGGTGTCAACAATCACATATCTTTCCATTTTTTCTTTTGTCATATTGACGTCAATTCAAATGGAACTGCAAAATCTAATTAAAACCGTAAATAAACTGGAATTAAACGAACCAATTAATTTACAGCATTTAAGCGAATTAAAATAAACTGTCAAATTGCAATGATTTAAATCGCTGCGTATCCTGAGAGGTTCGCAGCTTGCTCACCACAGAAAAAATTGTTCTTATTTGCGACCCAAAATACCAGCTTTGAAAAAAAAATGTTGAGCTCAATCAAAATAAAGTCGAATATATTGTTCTGATTCTTTAAATAGAATCAATGAATGAACAAAGAACAAACGTATTCCAATTGAATAAAAATTTGACAGTTGCGATAAAAATAGAACGACAAACAACGAAACAACTGCACTGATCTAAGAAACACTGAACACTACATCAAAAACCAGATATCAGATATGTGGTGCACAAATTAATGGCTCTTTTTTCTCTGTCACTAAAACCTGATTTGTCTGACCAATTACAATTATCCAATTTAATATGGATTGAATGTAAAATGCAGCAATCAACACGATTGATGTTGCTCATACAGCACGTTTTTTCTTCTCATAAATTTATCGTGCGATTTTTTTTTTCACTAAAAGATATTTTTTCGATGAGAAAATTGAAGACTGAACATTTATAATAATTTGAGCACAACGACGAATGATTTTAATGATAATATAAATAAATACGATTGTGTCGAAGAATGAAAATCGGGTCGTATTTCGTTACGAAACTCCAAAATATTGCAAACTTGCAAAAATTTCACGAATTTCGTTTATTATTGTTATTATTTATCGACGGTGTACTTTGAAATTGATCAGCTGTTTTTCAGTTGTTTACAAACAAACCTGTGAAAAGTAGTAACAACTATTTCGTGCCTTTTATATCGGAATGATGGGACTATTCGATGTTATGATCTAATCTTAACACAGATGAACAAGAGCTTTAAATGTTATGTGTCATGTGTCGTGTCACCATATGTTCGATCACATCGGAGTAATCAACACTATCATCACATGGTTCAACTAACTAAATGATGATCCAAACTCAATGTTCCCATAACGCAGCGTTTTTTTTAATTGAATGCAAATGGAAGAAAAATTGTGTTTAGGGCAAGAAGACCTGAACAAATGGAAAGTTTAATCGATAGATTTTGATGCCTATCAATAAATACATTTTTTTCCATTTTCGAATCAAAGCGAATTTTCCAAAGAAATCATTTCAGAATTAATGGTTGATTCAAAAAGTTGCCGTTTATCAACACAAACAATGGACGCATTGTAACGCATTATTATGAAAGTGCGCTGAACGCGTTGCGAAAAAGACATGCAAAGACTGACATTGAATCAGCTTATGACATCCAATGTCAACAATGTATATATTCAACTCAACAAAACTACAAATTTAGGTCAAATCGGCTCCTGAAAATAATAGGTACAAAGAGAAAAAGAAGTTTTGTCAAAAAAAAAACCAACTGAAATAATAACAACACACTGAAAACGGATTTAGTGACATCAACAATTGGGAAACTGGTTTAATTTTCATGGTGAAACAATTCCATAAAATATTCAACGAAATGGAGTAGCTACGGGTTTTTTACTTTGCTGCGGATTATTATATTTTCATTTTGGAAAATTTTCCACTACAGTTGTGTGAATTCCTCGATCCCAAGACGTTCTGCATTTCGTTTTGTTTTCCGTCGATTTTTCCCTTTTTTTTATATTTCATTTTTTCCTTTCTCCTGGCCCTGATTAAACCTACCATTTGTTGAATTTCGAATAAGAAAAATAAATTTAGTAATTAAATTCAAGTGCTGTGTAATTGTTTGAATTGAATTGAAGGTGTATGTTTGCTGAGCTAATCAATTTGACTGCGGGCATAACTTTGTTTTTATTTGTGATCCATTATATTTGTTACATCGCTCAAACGTTATCGATAAATTTAAACGCAAGTGCCAATCAGCAATTCGATCAAAATAATTCCATCGCAACCGATAAACAATATCAGAAAAACGCTGTCAAAACGACCAGATCGGTAGCCATGCAATCGGAAGATGCAAAATATATTAAAAAGTAAGCATTAATATACAATTAATTATTTATTTGTTATATTATAAAAATTCCTGAATTCTCTCAATTGTTTTGGTTTTGTAGACGTTTGAAAGGAGGCAACATTGAACCACATCCAACCGAAAATGCCATAATCATAAATTATACATTAGAAGCAACGGTGTTCAGTGAGCCTGGTGATCCAATGATAGAAAAATCAAAGGTAATATTTTCATTCATAAGTTGGCACATTATTTTTATGTCGTTTACATGCAATGGTCGAATAAAACTTCAATATTTAGTGTTTAGTGTTCGATATGACGATTATCTTGATATACACACAGACATCTTCTGTCGGTCGTGAATATGTGGCAGTGTGTATGTGTGTGCGATTGCCATTTATTACAAAAGTATTGGAGTTGTGACATTTGGCATGTGTAATATCAAATAGCGAATCGAGTGCAAGTGACTTTATTGATTTTTTTCCATGACATAAACGAACAGCCCCTATTAAGGGTTTGCGTGCTTTTTTTTTCTTTCTTCGTTGTGAGTCATTTTAACATAGTTTTTTTTTTTCAAAAAAGAAAAAAGATTATTTTCACATCGAAAATTAAATAAAATTTCAAATTTTACGGTTCTTTTCTTCGAAAACAGAATTGTCAACGCGTTTTACGTTTAACATCATTAAATTCAAAAACTGATCCAGCCACATTAGCAAGAGAGGTTATCGAAAAATGTGACATCATTCACAAATCACAATTAGCTGAAGTTCAACAAATCATTTATTATTTGCAGAAACGAAGTGAAAGTGGTAAACATTCTGAATTAAATTGATTTAAATTTTTCAAATTAATTTCCTCAATTTGAGCAGACGGATTTCGAGCAATGAATAGAAGTGCATCGAGGTCACGCCTCAAATCGGCTCATGGCTCCGCCATTTCGGTAAAAGAATCGGTATCGGTTGATGTGGAAAAAGCATCCATTCGGAAAATCGATGAATATGTTGAATTGCTGTATGAAGATTTGCCAGAGCGAATTCGGGGATCGGCACTCATTTTACAATTGGCCCGCAATCCAGACAACCTAGAAGAGCTTCAGAAAAATGGTATTAGACTATTTCGACTGTTATTGTAAATGTACGCCAAGTTTCTTCATAAGAACAATTTTTGTTTTGTTTTCAGAAGCGGTATTGAGTGCATTGTCCCGAGTACTTCGTGAAGATTGGCGCAAAAGTTTGGATCTATCGACCAATATTATTTTCACATTTTTCTGTTTCTCAACATATTCGCTGTTTCACGGTGTTATTACACAATACAAAGTGAGTTTCGAATGAATTAATTCACACATGGCCATCGATTCATTGTTGTTTGATTAATGTCAACATTGTTTGCATTCCTTCTATTTTTCTTAGATTGGTTCATTGTGCATGGACGTAATTGATAGTGAGCTAAAGCGTTACGATTCAATGCAAATGGATTTGGACAATTTTAAGAAATCATTTGACAATTTGAGTGACACAGTAGCCAAGGATCAAAGTAAAAGTTTTGATGATTTGGATACTTTGATGAATGAGGAAAAACCAAAGGAAATGGAACCGCCACGGCGTCGTATTCCAGAATTAAAACAACGTCCAAAATCAGGCAATTGGTCCAATCAATCGATGAGTATGACATCGTCCATGCTCAGAAGTCACACATTGAATAACAGCTATCATGATCGTTTGTCTACGTCAATGCTGAGCCCAACCACTGATATATCGTCGTCCGGTGACAACGAATCCAATCGCAATGATCCAAAGAAAAACAAAGAAGAGTTCGATCGTCGAAATAAACATCTGCGCATTTTTGCAAAAAAACAAGAGCAATTGATTCGAGTTGCATTTTATTTGTTGCTTAATATTGCCGAAAATAATGCATTCGAAGAGAAAATGTGCCGAAAGAATATTGTTCGAATGTTGATTAAATCATTGGATCGACAAAGTGTTGAATTGCTTGTTCTGGTTGTGACATTTTTGAAAAAGCTATCAATTATTCGGGATAACAAAGATGAAATGAATCGACTGGATATTGTCAATAAATTTCCAAGAATTTTACAAACATCTGATTCAGAACTGTTGCATGCAACGCTTCGTTTAATATTCAATTTATCATTTGATGCTTTACTTCGATCACAAATGATCCAAGTGGGTTTGCTTCCAAAAATGATTGGATTTTTGAGTGACGAAAAACATCATGAGATCGTTACGAAAATTTTGTATCACATGAGTTTAGACGATAAAGTCAAATCAATATTTACTTATACCGAAGCCGTACCATTGGCCATCGATATGCTGCTATTGAATTTGAGTCCAAAAGTTGATTTAGATCTTATAGCTTTATGCATAAATTTGGCCGTCAATAAACGCAATGCAAATTTGATGGTCGAAAATAATCGCCTGGAAACGATTATGGCTCGCGCTTTTAAGTATCAAGATTCACTTATTATGAAATTATTGCGAAATATATCTCAACATGAATCACTTCGTAATTATTTCGTGGTAAGTGTCAAACATTCACACTTTACACCCGTTCATCAATTTTCCATAACTATTATTTTCTTTATTTTCCCGCATGTTTAGCCATATGTCGGTGATTTGGCTCAAATATTAACTGTGTGTGAGGAGCCAAAGTTTGTCATTGAATGTCTCGGTATTTTGGGCAATTTATCTGTTCCAGAGCTAGACTATTCGGCCATCATTCAAAATTTCAATCTCATTCCATGGATTAAGGATGTACTGAAACCAAACACCAAAACCGATGACCTAGTTCTGGACACTGTGGTATTTTTAGGCACCTGTGCCTGTGATGAATTGTGTGCGATGCTTCTATGCAAATCAAGTATTGTATTAGCATTGATTGAATTGTTGAAAGCAAAACAAGAGGATGATGAAATGGTGTTACAAATTGTTTTTGTTTTTCAACAAATTCTACGTAATGAAAGTACACGTGATTATATGATAAAAGAAACACAATCACCAGCCTATCTAATCGATTTGATGCATGACACCAATCCAGAAATTCGAAAAGTTTGCGATTATTGTTTGGATATTATTGCAACAACGAATTCAGAATGGGCATCGAGAATTAAACTTGAAAAATTCCGTAATTATAATTCACAATGGTTGGAAATGGTACAAGCGCATCAGGAAGAAGATGATGACATGGATCAATTTTATAATCCGATGGAAGGAGATGATGACAATGATTTGCCTGCATATTTGCCAGCCGATTATTTTTATCAAGCTCAACAACGTGCACAGTCCGATGATGGAACTAGCAATGGGTCAGATCCGATGCGGCACTCAGCCACATCTAATTTCAATAGTCGACCAGTTAGTCGGTGAGTGTCACATTCATTTCGTTAGCCATTCGACGGGAAGAATCTTTCATTTTTTTTATTTAATTTAACTTTGAATCTATTTGTAGGTATAGTCGCGAATTTGATGACTACGATGCATTCAATTCAAGCACAAAAAATCAGGAACCGGACAAGATACCAAATGGTCAACATTTATCAAGAAATATTCGTTCCGAATCGGCAGATGTAGAAATTTTAACCGAAATGGAGTAGAGCCAACATTAATCATTCATTTAGTATTTTGTAGAGCTTCGGGTTACCATGGACATTCACTAAAATTACCCAAACTTACGCCGAAAAGTGTATTATTATTATTATTATTATTATTAATATTATTGTAATTTAATTATAATTTGAAAAAGACCCGATGGAGTCAACTAGTTTGCCCTATTTTCTAGTCAAACACGAATGTTTTCAGTTTTTCAGAGTTTTGTGATATTTATTTCATCTTAAACGTTATTATTTCATAGACTGTTTACAGTATCTATTTTCTATCAATGAAAAACTACAGAGCAATGAATGCTCTCACACACTCAGTGCTCAGTTTTAATCTAACAAAGATAAATTTTTCAAAAATACATATTGGAAATAAAAATGCTATAATTCAATATTGAAATTGAAGTTTTCATTGAATCTATTTCAAGTCATTTTCGTTTTCGGCGATTTCATTTGAAGCCTTTTGTAGGCTGTTTGTTATTTTGGTTTGAATATCATCAGCCATCAATGCGATATTATCATCTAACTTGACCAGAATTGATTTTTTAGTCACGAAATGTTGCTGATACGTTTCCAATTTATCGATGTCACCGAGAAACTTTTCGAATGAATTCCACCATTCTTCCAATTGTCGAACATCATCTGATTCGTTGTTATTTTTGGTCGGAGATTCAATTGGTGTTATTAATGTATCGGTTTTTTTCAAATGAGTTAGTGTGTTGTCATCTAATCGTCGCCGTGTTTCTTCAATGCGAATGTGATCAACGTTGAATGTTTCCAAATCTTCAAGGATCTCGGCTTTTGTTGGTGGTTTTGGTTCTTTAGCAGACAATTTTGATGATTTTCTTCGGAACATTTTTGCTTGAAAACTAATAATTCCTTCACTTCAATTCTATTTATGAAAACTGGACTAAGTCAAAATACAGAGATGATGACAGCTAAATGTCAATTAAATTTCACTCGATAATAATTTTACTCATTCTGATATTGAGTGAGAAATGAAAAGTTTTATTTCAAATATGTTTCTCATATTGAGAAAATAGATTGAGTGATATAATTTTTGAATATGAGCAAATTAAGGCAGCAAATTCATCTAAAATAAATAATTAATAAGCAGATAATAATGATCCGAAATGGAATATGCAACAGACATTGAAGGATGGCGGCGCTCAAATGAATTTGAAATTAAAATTTCTTTTTACTGCGACTAAATGGAATTTGTTGAAACATCTGTTTGGTCCATTGAAAGCGATAAAGCTTCAAAACGATTATCATCTCTTATTTTGATGAAATTTTGAATTCAATTTGATTTAGGATTTTATTTCGAATACAGCAATTATTATTATATGTATTTTATAATCAAATAGAGCAAAGGCATATTTTTGGTATTAATTCCTTGTCATATTGGATGCGGTTAATATTCTCACTCACTCCGACGAAAGCCGGATGGATTACATTTTATTGGATTCCAATCAGCTGGTCGATTTTAAGTACTTTCGCTGCCTTTATTATTGAATCGTAATCAGATTTGTTGATAGTGACCGAATGTTCATACAATAAAGTCACAAGCGATTGAATTATTCTCGACGGATAATGTAACGGAAATACTGAAAAGAATAAATTAATAACAAAAATTGAAAAAAAAAATTAAAATCCAATTAATAAACTATGAATTAATTGTATGATTGAATACCCACCGGTCTTTTTCGCTTTGCGAACAACATATTCTTGATGTAAATCTCGAAGGAATTGTGAGTACTTGAATACAATTGCTTTATGTGCTTTAACTTCACCAACCACATTATTATCCAAGCTTTCAAATGACCAATCCAAATTTTGGCCTTTTTTTCGTTCTAAAATTAACTGCTGGCATTTTTCATCGTTCACTTTCAAAACTAGAACCTGTTGTTATCAAGAATCAATACACAAAAAATAGTTTCAATCACAAACGTTCAATAGAATTCACAATAAACATACATATATCGATTAAATATACATCAACTTGCCTGAGTCTCAGAATCAGAAGCGCCAGCTTCTTTTTTCGGAATATCAACATTTGTTGCAGGAACTTGCTTAATGACTTCTATTTCCGAAATTGGTGATACAATTTCACCCTCAGACTGTTCCTCTTCTATTTCATATTTAGGTATGTCAACTGTTATGGATATTGAAGGTTTAACATGATCCTTCGAAGTAACTGCGTTTATTTTAGAAACTTCCTTTATTTCTTCTGATTCCAAAGCTGATGATGTGGCTTGATTGCTTGAAACGGGGAAATTTGTTTTCCGTTTTGTAAGTGAGGCTTTTTTATTTAAAATGGTGAATCGGTGCGAATCGAACTTTGGCGAGATATATGCTATGGTTGACCTTGAATTCGAAGCTGTGGGTTTCTCCGTTTTATATGGATCTGTAGCTGATGCCACGGATGCCACTAAAACTGTCAAAACTGGTTCAATCGAAGAAAAATATTCAATTCTTATAGAATGGAGTAAACGAAATACAAAACTGAATATGATACAAAAATGCTCACCTAAAAATGTTGTTTTCTGCATGATATAAACTTCAATGAGGTGTTGTGAATTCCGTCTCGGCATTTTATAGCAATTGAATTATTCAAATGTTAGAAATATCTGGAGTGTTTTAAATATTTTACATACAATAAATGTATTCATATTTCATATACAGTATAGGTTCTTTAATGATTAACGAACGAGAAATTGTCGTTTTAGAGAGTTGTTGTTCCTCTATTAAGACTTTACTGTATAGAGAAAAAATGGAAATATTCAAGCCGATACATCAAAGCGATTGCTAAAGCTTTCGAAAATATAAAACCATACATTAAAAATTCCAACACAAAGATGCCGCTGTTTATATCAGAACACAAAATAAACTTATTTTCCAGAAAAGGGACCATTTACGTTGTCTATAAATGTTTTCATTGTCTGAAGATAAAAGCAGTTAAAATTGTTTGACCCAACAAATTATTATCTCAAAATGTGAAATTGTTTTATCGATGGTTTGACATTTATGGCAATCGCTTTAATTTAGCATAAAAACTAGTGATTCATTTTCTCTACAATTTCTTTTATCGCTTTTAAATCAGATGAAAAATACTCCAGAGACACAAAAAGAAAATGTTTTTATTTGTAATTTTTCATTTGTTTGACACGATAAATGTAGAAATATATTGGATACCACATTACCACGAACGGTAAAGTCTCTAAAAAAGGACCATTCCCAATTTGTGGACCACTTGGCCCGCAACGAATGTGGTCAGTTCAGGGAGATATTCTGTTACAGAAATCTCACCTACACGACCTTTTTTTTTATTTTTCTCTATTTTAACTATCTTATCTTATTATTTACTTTTTTGCGCACATGGCCACATATATAAATGGTACAAAGCTCAAAACATTAACTGTACGTCGATGGTGGAAAATCTTATGAAGGAGCATGAAACTTTCATATCTTTCGAGAGGATAGAACACACACGGCGTATAAAGGTTGATGTATCATGGGAAAACGCTTTAATCGTTAACCATTCATCGATCATTCAACATGTTGTCGACTCGTCGTCGTCATCATTTTCGTTGGTCTTGTCGAAATATTTGAAACGGAGCGCATCTAGTGGCTTCTCATTACATGTGTAACTGTGGGAATATTAGGAGTGTTCCAAATAGAGTTTCATATTTCAAATTTCAGTTGAAATTTAATCGGCAAACAATTGGACAGTAATAATAAAAATAATAAAGGACGAAAACCGTGGAAAAGAATAATTAGGAAAAGCGAAAAACGTGTTTGCAAAATTACTAGAAAATTTTCGTTCGTTTTGGCTCATTTTGTTTATTGACTGTGCGTGTTTCGTCGACCTATCAATTTAATGCGTTCCGTTGAAAAAAGTTTAATTAGTTTCAACCGCTCAACTCACACACTCAGGCACTTTGTTGTGTTATTATTACATTGCTTTTGATTTTAATGATGCTTTGCAAACATAAATTATATTTTGTGTTTTTATAAACATTTCGCCGATTTTAAATATTGATTTTTTGTTTCCGTATTTCTGGGCGCGTGTAAAATATTATCGTTGATTTTCATCGTTGTGGAATAGAGCAACAAATTCAAAAGTATGAAGTTATTAATAGTGTTAGCAATAACTTTGGAAGTCTATGGTGCCGTGATGGCAATAAAAAGTGAGTTCAAACTTTTAAGCTCCATTCGAAACAGTTTTCGTCTTTAATATAACGTCTTCTGTTTTCGTTTCATTATTTCTGCATCGAGAAGAAAAATAAATAAAAATGTTTTGTTAACGTAACACTTCAATTAATTTTCAAATGAAAATGTTAAAGTGTTGCGTGCCAACATTTGATTTTCAACATTGAAAATATTTCATTGAAATTGATTGTAGCAAACATTTTACTCTTGATCCTCGTTGTGGTTCGAATTTTGTTATCATTCAATTAGATGAAGAAGTTCAAACGGCTTCTTTCCCCGTTCATTGCAAGGTTTGGTTTGTTTGGTTATAACAGAGATTCATCCGATCAAGGGGTTAGACACCAAATCTAATAGCACCTAATATATCTAATTTAGAACAAATTTGTCTTTATTTCACTATTTTTTACTATTTTTAGCTAATATGTTACTAATTTTTACTAATATTGCTAATATTCTGTCGATATTGCAGATATTTTGACGTTTATAAATGTCATTTGCCGGTTCATATGAGAAGAATGCAATAAGAGACTTTTCAAAAATAGATTATTTTTCCGAAAAAAGAATGTTTCGAAATGTCAAATTCTCCTAATTTTACTAATATTTGCTAATATTTGCTAATATTCTGCTAGTTTTGCTATTATCTGATTGGTGTCTTGCCCCAAGCATCCGATACTTCAATAGTACGAGTAAATTCAAGATTCCGTACAATTTATTCGAGCTCGTAGTTACGGCCATACATTTATTATGTAGGAGGACCTGAATTAACTCGTTCTATTGAAGTATCAGATGAAGGCCTGGTTTATAATATAAAATATTATGATATTGAGCTGTTATCCATTTCATCCATCCATCAATTTATAACAGTACAGTATTCAGTTTTTCATCAGATATTATTGGATATTGTTTTCACGACATGATTGAACGTGATTGGTGAAAAAGGATGAAAATAAAATTATAGCAACAATATTATGTAAGCGGTGCTCTGAAATCGGAAATCACAAATCAAAGAAGTAACGAAACATTGATTGATGTTAAATACAATCAGCCATTCCATGTATCGAACGGATTCAAATTCAAGTTCTGCTTCAGTTATTTTACCTGTTCTCAAACGAATTTCAATTAAATTTTCTATATTAATTTCCGAAGAATAAATTTGTTATGGTTCAATTGAAATAATCTTCCGCAAAATGATGATCAATCATTAGCATATATAATTGAACAGGTCAAAAGAAGTTTTTCCTCGTAAATTGCTGTACGCAAAGTAATCAAAATTCACTTTGATCAACATGACAATCAACAATTGTCTCTCAACCAGTCACGAAAGACTGTTCACATCTTACTTCGCCGGTAACTTGAACGAATGGAAAAAACGTACACCCCTTCGGAACGTCATACTTTCAACCATTCCATTCTGGAAATTTTCTTTAGAAAATGTTTCTCTTTGAAATTAAGTGCGAAGAAGTCGATTTTAAATCCCACAACCATTTATTATTATCTTTTATGACACATAAGATTCTACGTTGTGTGCCCAAAGGCAACAAAATTGTTTGAAAATATAATTTTAGATACTTGTATTCCACTTTCGGTCGACGAGGATAATACCTTGATACTTTTTGCTACTTGTTTATGGTTTAATCTCTTCTGAAGTTGCAATAATAAATAATAGTCCAGATTTTGCCCGAGTTTGCGGTTGATATGCATCGAAACTTGCTTTCGACAACCAAATTAAGTGTATAAACAAACAGAGAAGCAATTTCACATCACCTATCATCGTTCGAAAATCTTTCAACTTGATACAATCTACCCGCTCGCTTGTTCACAACCACCAACGAATATCTATAGGTACATTTGCTTTAATATGAGCAACTAGTTTACTGGCACGGAAATATTTAAGATTGAATTTGTAGTACGAAAATGCCTGTGATGGTAGACAATTTTACCATAATGGCAAATAATAATAATAATTAGAAAAAAATATATAAGAAGAACAGCAAAATGGGCGAAGTTAGGCCCATTCTATAAAATAATGATTATTATTATGATTGTTTTATGGATGAAAGTTTGTCAAAAAGCCAAAAGAATATTGTAATTTTGATGCCGGATATTGAGTCAATGCAAAGTTTTGATTAACTGACTTAATATGTATAAAAGAATGGGGGGGCGGGGGCTTCGATAAACATATATTCAGATTAAAATATACATCATGCGTTGCTGAGCAACAAATATTCGATATGCTTTGCTTCGAAATGTTCAACATAAAACAGTAATTGCTCAGTTATTTTAAACATGACGAACGAAACCCGAACATATGTGTGCCGAAAACGGTAGATCGTAATCAATCTATGTTTTGACCTCGATACTTTTTCATCATTTGTCATTTGACGTTGTTCCCATAGTGTTGTTTTTAATTTTCCGACCATCCATCCAGCATCTGCAATCATATCGAATGGAAAAACATTGAACATTTAACACTAAACATTCACCCAAACTCAATCAGGTGTCGAAGTAAATGAAATATTTGACATGGAACAATAAAAGAATAGACAAAATTAATTTTGATGAATATCGAGAACGTGTTTACTTCTACTCGATTCCAATTCATTTTGTTCAAATGTTTTGAACAAAGCCTGGCGAAAACTTTTACCAACGTCCCATCCATACATATCGAACATAGAAGAGAAGTGACATATATATACGTTATCATATTCTAGACGTGTTTGCTGCTTGCATATTGCTATCGATTCGATTGTCTTTATATCTAGAAATATAAACGGAATTTGAGAAATGTTGGATCAAAAAAATTTTAATTTATTTTCTCGTTATGGTTGTTGTTGTTGTTCATTTTTCGCCTCAAAATCGGTTGGACAAGTCTATTTGCCTCGATCCCTTTATTGAGTCATGTTCCTCATTATGTGGTTGGTATGCCCTTAGATCTAAACGAATTTAAATGCATGATAATGAAAGCGAAAATGAACTTGCGTTGGCTATTGGAATTTCTGGAAATAACGAAGCAAAAGCAATAAATTCTTTTTAAATAAGAACTTACCACATCACCCAATACTGTATTATTATTACAAATAGCAAAGATTCCAATGTTAAACGTGTGAATGAAAAAAGGAATCAAGAGAAAGAAAAAAAAACGATGTCGAATAGGGACATCCCAATGTATGAGAATACAAAATTGAACGTGGCATGGGAAAGAAAAATGAAAAAAAAAATCATAGATAGGAAAAATAAATTGGAATGGCAGAAATATGACACTGAAAATTATTGGAGAGACTAAGAATAAGAATGGAATTCCATCACATTTTATCGTTAGTCATAACGACTCATAAGCGAACGTTTAATAGGAATACGTGAATCGTATGTAGGATATGAATGCACTACTAGTATGTCGAAAAGGACAAGCTTCTACTTTTTGAGCTATTGATTGGATCTGACTGGCGAATGGTGGCTAGTAAATGAAACGATTCAAATATTTGTTTTATGTTCTTTTTGAATGTTAGTTGTCTGATAACAAAAATAATAATAATAATGAACAAACTGAAATGATGGTGAGAAACGAATGATAAAAATTGGTTTGTCGAACAAAATGTTCAATGTTCATTTTATCATATCACATGACAAATGCTTGTTGTGGCAAAAAATGTTTGTCATTGCAAATTGCGAATGTTGAACAGAAATTATTTATTTCGAAATAAATTTATATAGAAATTGGATTATTTAGGATTTATATTTTGTCTTTGTTTCGTGTTGTTATTTGTATTCCAATAGAAAATGTATGTGCTTCGATCTGTTTTTATCCGCCACTTCGGGGAAAATATGATATTTGATTTTTTTCAATGCTTATTTTGTTATTCGATATTGTATTCTGTTAAATCGGGCCACGAATCGAATGCATTGCAAGGCATAAAACGGAAATTGTCAACAATTCTCATCTATAGTTTATTTTCCCATTCATTACGAAATTGTGGCTTTTTCGGAAAGAGAATCAACCGTTAACAGGCTACAGTGGAATAAAATCATTAAATATTTATTTGTTTTTATTTGGATGACAAACACTTTTGAAAGTGTGCACAAACAAAATGCCATTTAAAACATTCGAATTACATATGTAATCACGCCTCCATTCCAATTACTCATTACTCATTTTCCTTTTCCCATTCGCTATTCATGATGATATATTTGTGTAAGGCATGAGGCATTGATAAAAATCACATTTACCTATTTATATATATATATATATATATTGGATTCGTTTTTATCAAGCTTTGAAAATATTTTAAAAGCCTGTGTTTCGAAGGAAAAGAGAAATTATTTATTATGGGGTTGGTAATTCATTCAATATTGAACACAGTTTCCAAAACAGACAAAATTTTGATTGATGGATTGATTGATTAAATGTGATAATTTTCCCGTGAACTCATTCCTTCAATAAATAATATTAATAAAATACTTATTTTTGTATATAAACATTCAATGTGCTTTTCTGTCTGTCTTGAATATTAGGCTAGGGCACATGTGCCGTTATAATTCGGAAACAAATCTAATTAGTAAATTGTGCGCTCAATCGCAAAGCAAATTATTCACATATTTCACCAGAATGAGCATCGTACCTCATTGAACGAGTGTTAAATTTTGAATTCTCAAAATTTATTAAAATTTTTGATAGGTTTTTTTTCTTCTGATGTTTATGTTTTCTGTATAATAGACTGTCTTTAAACAGAAAATTGTTGGCATCAAAATTTGCGAGAAATAAAATGTTAAATTAAACATGAGTTTTAGAGTCGGCTCGTCGACTGACATGGTATGGGTTACATATTCAATACCGTTTTCAATGGGTTTCAAAGTTTTTAATTTATTCGTAAATCTTTCGAACTGCAAACGATTTGGTAACAAGAACAACAAAGAATGTTGGTTAAAAAATTTATAAATTCATACCGAATTTGATTATCATCTTTCGTTAAGGTTCTAACAGTGTAAAGTATGCACAGTGCACAGTATAAACATGGAGACCCGCAAATGTGTTATGTAGTCTTATTTGATTAAAACTCGCAACATTATATCGATTATCATTGTCAAAAACACTTTTGAGGATCTCTGTGTGCGCAGTACACACTTGTCAATGGTGGATTTAATCGTCACTTGAGACCACAATATTCGTTGACTTTGTATAACAACAAATTTGCATCCGCCCGCTATATTTACCTATTTCATTTATGTTTTTTTTTCTTCTTCTATGACCTGAAGAGCTTCCGTCCACTAAATTGCATACCATCCTGTTGGATCATCAAAATGTAAAATTAACTTGGTACATTGATTGGCCAAAAAAAGAAGTACTTTTCAATGTTGATGATGCTTTTACCGATGAAACGGATTGGTTTTCATTCGGTTTTTCAAAACGTGGTGAAATTGAAGGATCGGATGTCTGTTACTTCGTCCGAAATATTTTCGATGATGAATTTAATGAGGCCATTGTAAGTTCACATTGAATGGCGAATCCATGTAAAAGGTTGAGAATAACAGTGTACAAAGTAATCTCGCATATGGAAATATTTGACAGAAGGCAGCAGCTAACATCACTTTGGACTCTTTTACTCTCAACCTTTCATATAAATTATATAATTTCATGGTTAAATCAAAATTTTGGATTGATTTATCGTTACATTCGGCAGGATACCTATATTGGACCGGATAAAAAAGTCTACAAAGATTTTCAGCAAGATTGTGAATTACTTCGCATCGACGATCATTCGGTTGCATTCAAACGGAAATTTGATACATGCGATCCACAGGATTTTAGCATGCATGTGAGGATTATAGATTTTGTGTACATTGTACATCATTAATGTTTCGTGTTTTGAACTTTGCGTTCGAAAATTGTTTCGATTTCAGGAAGGAACGATGTATTTGTTGTGGTCGCGTGGTTCGGATACACTGAATTTTCCAATAAATTATGAAATAAATGAAACATCACATCATGCGGAACACGAAGCGCATAATTTACATTCACCACATCGCAATAGCGATAACGATGGTCTTATGATGGCACAACTTTTACGTGCTGACAAACTTGTCATTCCGGAACGGTACAAAAAAGATAATATTTATTCCCTCCGGTTACGAGAATAACACTTGAAATATGTATTTTGAATATTTTTTCTTAAAAAAAAAAAAAAAAAACAGGAACGTCCTAGAAGTCGAAGTGAGACTAAACAAAGTTGCAGTTCCCGCACAAGAAACTACTTACTGGTGCCATGTACAAAAGTTAGGTGATTTTATCCAACAAAAACATCACATTGTGCAATTTGAACCGTTGATCACAAATCCCGATATCGTTCATCATATGGAAGTTTTCCATTGTGAGACCGATGTTTATGCCAAAATTCCATTGTACAATGGTGATTGTAATCAGTTGCCGAACGAAGCAAAAATATGCAATCGTGTTATATCACTTTGGGCCATGGGAGCTAGTGCATTTACATATCCAAAAGAAGCTGGATTACCGGTCGGTGGTTCGAATTATAATCCATTCATTCGACTCGAAGTACATTTTAACAATCCAGAACTCAAAATTGGTAAAATATCCCATTGTAAAAAATGTCCGAAAATGCGCATTTAGTGTTTTTTGATTGTAATTGATGTTGAGTTTTTTTTCATATCATAAATTATTTGAAAAGGTTTAATTGACGAGTCCGGAATGCGAATCAAAATGGTATCAAATTTGAGAAAATATGATGCAGCCATAATGGAACTTGGTTTGGAATATTCCGATAAAATGGCGATTCCGCCCAATATTTTGGGTTTTCCACTTAGTGGCTATTGCATTGCTGAATGCACAAAAATAGTTGAGTTCGAGCCATGCTCCGTTTATTATCAATTCATTTGATTAAATATTTTATTAATTTAGGCATTGCCAAAATCCGGAATAACCGTATTTGGTTCACAATTGCATACACATTTACGGGGTGTTCGAGTTTTAACACGTCATCTTCGTAATGGCATTGAATTGCCAGATCTCAATCGCGATGATTATTATTCGCATCACTATCAAGAGATTCGATATTTACGACATCAAACCAAAGTTTATCCGGTAATTCTTCTTTGAGGTTTCAAATTATAAAATCAAAATGTTCCATTGAAATTGAATGATGAAGAAATAGTTGTTGTTTTTTATTATTTGATCTTCTCATTTCTTCAATGCAGTCATTGCAATGAGATGCATTTATTGAGAGAATATCTTTACTCCTCATTTTTTGTGTTGGCAGGGCGATGCATTGATTACAACATGCTATTACGATACTCGAGGCTATACGAATACAACATTGGGCGGTTTTTCCATCAGCGATGAAATGTGTGTGAACTACATTCAATATTATCCGGCAACAAAATTGGAAGTTTGCAAAAGTTCTGTGTCAGAGAAAACTTTAACAGATTATTTTTATTATATGAAACGGTAGGAAATCACAATTTTTGCTTTATCTTTTTTTTCTTTTCATTTCTATTCTTCTTTTCCATTCTGGTGTGTTTTGTGTACTCAAAACAATGTATCACCTCTTTTCTGTCCCCTTTCAAACGATCCCCTTCATTCAATAGTTTCAAAGTAATAATAATTGTACCTTTACCTCATGGACATTGTTCCTCATATATTTCATTACCTCCTTCTTCTTGTTTTTTTTTTCGTTATTTGAACTTTTTATTTAGGCGGGAACATCAGCGAAAAGTATCATTGAATGGAGCACGTTCGGAAAACTATCGTTCAATCGAGTGGACCAAGCCACATATCGATGAATTATTTGGTATGTACGTGCAAGAGCCATTGAGTATGCAATGCAATCAATCGAATGGTTATCGATTTCCCGGATATAAATGGGAAGACGCTCCAGTTACACAGGCATCAATAATAACACCGTTAAAACATTTTGAAGTTTGTGAAAATTTTAATCCATATGGCGTTATACCATTGGTTCAAGGGGAATGCGGTTATTTGGGCGAATGCATTTATTAAAAATGTAATTTTATTCTGAAAATCGAAAAATTTTATCCATTGAAATTCCATCACACTAGAGACAATGTTTGGCCATTTTTGTATTTAGTTTCTCTGCTAAAATAGAGGGAGAAGGACGGAGAATTGCATGTATGAATATTAAAATTAAATGAATCGCTATTTTTGTTCATGTCAAATTGAATGCGTTTTATTTTCGTCATAACGTTTTGAAAAAAACCATCAAGATCACCAAAAAAAACTGTCAGGCGCATCAATTTTGCAAAATTTTCAGAGAAAAAAAAAGTTTTTCCATATCGATCTGGAATCGATGTCAAAACAATGCTGAAAAATAACTCTTCCATCAATTTGGAGGCTAAAAGGAAGAAAAAAATTTGCTAAAATTCTCATTCTTTTTGGAAAATTGATTTTTATTAATTAAAATAAGAATTGATAAATTAGCGACTATATGGATGAATTTGATTGGCTGATTTGATATTTGTTTTGATAGCGGATGGGGCTTTACCCATGGGTCCGGTTGCATTTGGTGCCGAAACTGGTATTGATTGTCGTGCCGGTGTAACCAAACTAGGTACAGCTTCAGGTATTAAACCTTTGCCCATTCCAATAGCTGCAACAAGTGCATGCGTATCACTAAGACTGCTCGTTTGCTGTGGTCCTGATCTTGATGATTCTACGTCCCATTCTTCACGTGATTTATTCACCATATCGAATACATGCGAAATAACCTTGGTAAATTGGCTAACTTGCTTCATTGCGGTTTCAACGGGCATACTATTCGCCTTCATATTGAGCAAAAAAAAAAAAACGAAAAACTATTTGATCAACAGAACTTATTGAATTCAAATGTGAATTACCTTTTGTTCATGGCCCAGCATTCTTTGTTCTGCCGTCGGTTCGGGCTTCGTACGTAAATAATCAGGAACTAAATCATGTGAAAATACCGGTATACGGCCTTCTGTCAAATGTAAAATTGCCTCATCCGGCTCTTGTGAAAGTAGCAATGGCAATACGGTAAGATTCCTCAATGGTGGTCCCAATTCATGGGCTAATATTTTCGATAAACCAGTCAACTGAATAAACAGAAATAGATTTCCAATTTTTCAGAACAATCAACATTTTGTTGTTTAAACAAACTTACATGGCTCGAAATTAGGGCAAAATTATCGAGAAATGTTGGCCAATTGATGGTTTCGTATTCAGTTTCGATTTTATGAATCATTGCACCTATTGAATGTTTTAAATCATTCAATCTATTCAAAACGGCATCAATTAAATTTTCTAATTGCTTTTCCTCACGCTGCATTTTGAAACCGAAACTATTTATTCGAAAGAATTTACAAAAAAAAAAAAAAAAATGTAGAATAAAATATTTTCTGACTGATTATAAACAAAATCGTTCTGAATTTGTAATTGACAAACGTCAAACTCACCGATTGGTATTGCAGGCCTAAATAAAGCAATATTCTATCGGTCACAACAGATGGCGTCCAGATCTCGATGAAGAATAACATCAATAAAAAATCTGTTAAGAAATATATCTATTTTGTTATTGTTGAATTGATTTAATCATTGTCCTGCTCAAAACTCCGGAGCGAAGACCTATAATTCATTCATAAATTTTAAAGACATGCAATATTTGAAATAAGTTGTCCAATACAACAACCAATATCAATAAGCCATTATTCAAAGATTGCCGTGAACATTTTTGGGTTCGCCCGACTTTGACATCTGATTATCAATGTGTGCGTATGATCGGTTTATTTGTATTCTTCGATTGTTCATTCTGGTTTTTTCATTTCAGAAAAGGTAACAAAATTGATAAACGTTGTTTGTTCAAAATGAATTGTTTTTGTTTACGTCATAAATAACAGCCACTAATTATTTGGTGCGTTTCGTCTATTTTATTTAAAAGAACATGGTTAAAAGAGTATTTCATCACTGAGGCCATAACAAAGCAGAACGCGCTTTGGATCCTAGTCAATCGGAAGTTTATAAGTTCAACCAAAGTGAAAAGTGTAGAAAATATCTTATTTGTCGCAGAATTCAAATATAATTTGAATGATATTTCTAGGCCTCGATCTGTTCCAACAACTATTTCGCAGAATTTAGCCGAATTCAGGAATTTCCAATTGATCCAATTGAACTGGGCCGGAACATATTCAATCGAATCACATAATTCGAAAAAGTTTAGAAGGATAGCGGTACATATGGTAAGCTCTTAACGCTTTCCCAAGATGATTCATGCAACGCAACTTTATTATATCGGTGGCGAGGTCCTTACATGTTGACTCACATATCTTTGTATTCTAATTCAGCACGAAACTTTATTAGGGGCCAACAATAGACACAATCACATCAATTTTACGTTTGTATTATTGTTTTTGATTCCCATCGTTGACAGCAACATATGAATCGTATATCGCCAATTTGATTCTCCCTTATTTCAGTACGCTCCGTATAGTGTACAGTGTTAAGTGTGCCGTGGCTGTGAGGGTATTGTATGCATAGAGCATAGAGTGTAACGGTGTCTTTAGTACTACATGAATATTTTCTCTTGTTTGTACCCCTTAAATGTTTGTAGATCCGTGCGTCAATTGTATGAGTGTACGTATAATGTTATATGCTATGCATTGTACAACGTTCAACCACCACAGTTCATAGATATCGATTTTTCATTTCAATTTCGCCACTTTTCCAGTAGCAGTCATTTAATTGTGCGAAGATTATTGAAAAACGTTCTCAAGTAAATCAATTTTTGAAGACAATTTCATTCCAATTTAATTTTCGATTCGTTCGCATCTAAAATATTTTCAGTTGTAGTTGGAACTATTAATGATATATTATTGAGGAGATAAAACCCGAATACGATTCCCGAATGAATCCTTTTTGTATCCATATTTGTGTAAAACAATGAGTAGTCGACATCATCCGAAACAATCATACACATTTTTCCGTCAAAAATGATATGATTTGTTCCGAGATGGACAAAATAGTTTCAGAATTGATTAGTTTTGCAAAATTTGAAGTGGTTTTCGATCTTGGACGTTCTTTTCGATTGTGAATTGAAAGAAGTAAAAATAGTAAAAGGAACAAGGAAAAAACTTCCAAAGTAGACGAATTGAAAGATTAAAATTTTGTTCAACAACAGTGGAGCGAGTGAATGTGTTGTGGGTAGAAAGTTGCTTAGCTCAAGTGTTTACACATTTGATACACCTGCAAATGAACCATTTTCACTTCAAATGGTTCATTTGGAGCTTCAAATTGCAATTATCTTTGGGATTCTTTTAACGAGAAATATTCAAGTATTGGAGCATATTGATATTTGACGCTTGATGTTTTGAAATCATATTTAAACAATTTTCCCTCATAAAACCAATTTTCATGTTAACATGGATGCGATTATTTAATGATTTACGTTTTATTTTGTCTTGTTCACTCGGTATTCATTTTAGGATTGAAATTTCCTCGTGAATAGCAATGATAAATGCAAGTATACAGCAACAGCAGCAGCAGCAGCAGCAAGTGGATGATAAAAAAGCCACAAATGCAAATTACATTCGAAAATCTCAAGTCAATTTAAATTTGACACATTACAATAACAGTGCGGCAATTAATCGAAGCATTTTCAGTGATAGTAATTATTATGTGTCTCGTGATCATCATTCATCATTGATTGATTCATCGGACAATTCAATCATATCAACGGAAAAAAGTGTTTCGGCCAATTTGCATTCGAATCAAAAAGTCCCATTGCAGCGTTTATCGAAATCAGAGGCTAAACAGCAACAGCAACAGAAACATCACAAATCATCGCATCCGGCAAATGATCAAATTTCATTACTATTTCCAAAGTGCCGGCCAAGAAACGATTCAAATTTGAATAAAACCGGAAATTTTGTTGATAATAATACGAGTGTGCAACTGACGTCAGCATCAAATTTACTCGCTTCATCACCATCAAGCGGTGACTATAAAAATCAAAATAAATCATTTCTCGATATTGAGAGCCCAACAAATTCGGCTAATGATACGAATCGAGCCCACATACGCAATATGAAAAATCATAAAAATACAGAAAATTCGGAACGCATGCAAAATAACGTGATGATCGGCATTGATGATTCAGCCTCATTTCGAATGACAAATTATGATGGTCATACAATTCGTAACAATGCCATTAATTATCAACGTACGGCAAATAATACACAGCAACAGCAGCATCAGCAGCAATTACATCAATTGAAAAACGATTGCCATAAATTATCTGGTTTCGATGGTGGAAATTCTATGGCTAAAAGTCAATCGAAATGGGAGAATTCATCGCATGATATTCGAAAATGGGTAGAATGTGATGAAACGGAACGTGATAACATTTTTTGGAATAAACGCCATAGAAGCCCAACTACAACACCAGCCAGTACAGTACTAAATTCACCCGATTTCAACGAATCACATCATTATAGCCATCATTCAGCTCAGCACCAAATTAGAGTCGGCCGAAGTCCCGTTAATCAACATGGTCATAAAATCACCGAAAAACATAGCACTAGTCCAGAATTATACGTATGTAATGTTAAACGAACAACAGCAACAACCAATATGACATCAGACACAACAATCTCAAGCCATTTGGATGAAATTGATAATTGGCGTATTAAAAATGAACGAAATAATCCATTCCATATAAAATATGAACCGTTGCAAATTCAAACCAATGACAAACATCGCCGATTTAATCCAATGCTTTTAGATGACGAATACGATTATGAAAATGATAGTAAGCTGTTCAGTACTGATAATGTGACTAAAATGATAGGTGAGTCCTCTCTACATATATAAACTCTAATAAGCTTTCTTTTTCTTTCTTTTTTTTTGAATGCAATTTCCACGCATTTTTACCAATATTTTATTATTTTTATCAAAATAGGCGCTTTACCGATTGCCGAATATGAGGGTTCACCACGACGCTTCGGTAACAATCAACATGATTTGCCAATTCATCAATACCAATACGCTGGCAATACGAATCAGTCTGAATGGGAACGTCCGCCCAGCTCAAGAAAAATGTTAACATCACCAACACTTGTACCACCGAAACCTGGTTTTCCAAAACGTGTTACGAATTCTCCATCGACGGAAAATGTGACCAAAAAAGTGTCGGAAGAAAATATCACGGCCAATGTGCCAAGTCAGCCGGAAAAACCGAATCAATCATCATCAAGTTCATCAACCGAAGTGTCACCATCGCCTGTCATTGTTGCCCCAATGACATCGACTATTCTTCAAGATAAGTCACCAGTAAATCCGTTGTCTGGAAATAATACAACACAAAATCCAATTACAACTTTGTCCGACAATAATGATAGTGCTGGCATCTCAACTGAACCGACTGATACGAAAAATTCAACCGCCTACAGCACCACATTCGATTATTTATATGAATTTTCGGAAACAAGAAAAGTATTGGAAGACTTTTTTAAATGTCCAAACAATGAGGATGATGAAAAGAAAATTGTCGATTGTTTCAATGAAAGTGACACAGGAAGCTTTGTAAGTGCAAATTAATCAGTCATTTAATTTGAATTTTTTCGATAAATTTTATACTTTTTTGTGATTTTATGCTTTCAAAATTTCAGGATAACTTAAATGAAATCGATTCAAAAGAAAATGAAATAAATTACATTGATCCACGTATGACAACGGTCCATTCAAATAATAAGGATTACGATGATGATACAACTTATCAACCAAATCGCATTACAAAAAACCGATATCCGCAAAAAATTGATTATTCAAATCAGCAAATCAACGACGAATATGAAAGCAATGACGTTGAATTATATTTGGATTCGAATAGTCGAAGCAGCGGTGAATTAGGTGACACTGAATTAGATATGCATCATCATCGTCGTTATTCACGTCATTTTACATTGTCACCAGAAACAACGGACTACGATTCAAATTGTGGAGATTTAGATAGTTTATCGAATGATTTGAATGGTTGCATTGGCATCAATAGTAATTCAAGCAATGCAATCAATTGTTCAACAATAATATCGGATTATTCGCGTTTGTATACAAGTATGCCGGTGCTTGAAGATGGTCTATCCAGTGGTCATGCATCAGACACAGAAAATAATAATCCAATAATGTATTTGACAAATAATGGAACATTGCCATCATCAAATGTTGTAAACATTTCAACAACACAAATGAATCACACGCTTGATAATAAAAATATGACAAATGATTCAATAAATGATAGTAAAATGCTCACACCGATATCGGTCAACTTAACCGGGCATAATCCAAATTTAGCTAACAGTATAAATTTGATGGATGTTGTTTGTCCACCAACTCCATCCGAAGGTATTTATCATATTTTATCCCAAATTCATTAACAAACTGTGGAAGTGAATTTCTATTGTGAATTTTTGGATTTCAGATGATTTTGGATTAGAAACAATTGGTGATCATGATCAACAACAATTGGCAAAAGATGAAAAAGCTCACGTTGAGTCAACGAAGAGTTACTTGGACTCAGAGATTGGTTCTATTTTTCCGACTGGTATGTGTAATTGTAACAATGAGCAGAAATGAAATCGAACGAATTTCATCATTTGTCCTCTATTTTTTTTCAGCCCCACTTGCCCAGATAAGCGAATCCCATAATAGCTTGAATAATTCTTTGTATCACGATGACCGCAATGATAGTGCCCATGCTCAAAATAATGAACTCAGAAATTCAATGCAATCATCGTATCAACAACAACAACAACAACAACAATCTCTCAATGATGAGAAAACTTTGACGAAAGACGTGGATAATGAATCAAATACATCGCCCATTTGGCTGCCACGCCATCAACACAATCAATCACATGAAAGCTTAAATTCGGAACAAATGCTGTCGAAGCCATTGAGTGTTGATGATGAAGAGGCCGATACCGATTTGGAAACTGATCGTCTTTTAGGCCAACAAAGACTCGATGATCATGGATTTTATGATGATAAGGTAAATGCTGCTCGATGAAAATTTCTGATGTATAAAATGACAAAAATTTTAATGAAATTGTTCCATTTGCAGAGTACGCCAAATTGGTGCGATCGTCCACGTTCAATAAAATCACCATCATCAACATTGAAATCATCAAAAACGATTCAACAACAGCATTCACAAACATTTTCATCAGCATCCATTCGGCAAGGTAACGGTATCGAATGTTTTTCGATTTCATTTTGTAGCAAATAGCACAAATTCCATGATGATTCATTTGACACACTTTAAAGGCATCGGATCATCATCATCAATTGGTGTAGCTGCTGCCTGTGCAAATATTCCATTAAATATGAACTCATCGCCCGCAACAAATCATTCATCGAATCAACAAATATTGATGAATCAAAGTTTAAATCATCAAAATGATAGACAGGATAACATGTGCTTAACATCACCCGATAAATCACACAATTCAAATCTACAAAGAAGCCCATCCGATTCATTAAGTTCAAAAACTGAAACCGATAAAAATCGTTCGGCTAAATCCCGAAACAAAGAAGGTATGTACCCATGTACACCTATGAAATAAAAGAAGAAAGTGCCATTGTTAGTTTTTTTTTCATCATTCTCTTTAACTATTTTCTCTATTGCATCCATATTGACCAAACCACTAACGAACAAAAAAAACCTTTTAAATACATAAACTAACATTAACCAAATGGCCCTTTGTGGAAATGTAAGTGGAAAAAATATATTTTTTTTTTTCAATTCTTAACATTGAGAGTCATCCACGAGACGTCCACGATTTTCATATGAAACTAATTGTAATGTTTATTTTTTTTTCCACTTTGAAATAACGAAAGGTCGTTATTGGGAACCAGCAGTATTGATTGAAGGTGTATTATTCCGAGCACGATACTTGGGATCGACTCAACTGGTGTGTGAAGGCCAGCCGACGAAATCTACACGAATGATGCAAGCTGAAGAAGCCGTTTCTCGCATTAAGGTAATTACATTTTGATTCCAAACAACAATTTTATTTATTATTATTATCAAATCATGTTGTGAAATTCATTTATGAAACAATGACCCTTGTAGAAGCTAGTCAGTTCTTATTGTGAACTGAATAATATTGACTAACTTTTATTAAAAGTAACAAAATTTTCAAATTTCGGATCTTAATTGAGATTCAAACATTAATTGAATTGAGTTTTCTGTCTTTTTCTCCTTTTTTTCTGAAAAAATTTACATAAAATTCGTTAATTGATTGATTCATTCAAAACAATTCCAAAAAATCAAAATCACTAATTGCTGCATGCGGATAAACTAACCCGTGATGAAACATAACTTGACCGAAAATTAAAATTCAAAATAGGCATTGGTATGTAAACTGATTAACTCGAAATCAAAAAATCATAGATGTTTTAGCATTAATTTTTCCTTTTTTCATTTGTTTATTGTTTGTACCCGCTCTCAATACTTGTTAACAATTATTTTCATTCATATCTCATATTATGTTGTGTTGTGTTTTGTTGTGCTGTGCTGTGTCCCATTTGTTTGAGTTGCATTTATATTTTCTGCTTGTCGTCCTTTCAATAGTTTCCTAAAATCTAATTGTTAAATCACCCCATATTTTTTCTCTCTCGACATAATTATAATTTCGGATCAAAAGGCTCCAGAAGGTGAAACGCAACCGAGCACCGAAGTGGATCTATTCATATCCACCGAAAAGATTATGGTATTAAATACGGATTTGAAGGAAATAATGATGGATCATGCATTGCGTACAATATCGTACATAGCCGATATTGGTGATTTGGTGGTATTGATGGCACGTCGTCGATTTGTTCCATCTGATACAGATGATGCACCAAAATTGAATCGTACACCAAAAATGATATGTCATGTATTCGAAAGTGATGAGGCTCAATTTATAGCCCAATCGATTGGTCAAGCATTTCAAGTGGCATACATGGAATTTTTAAAAGCAAACGGAATTGAAGATCATAGTTTTGTTAAAGAAATGGATTATCAAGAGGTGCTCAATAGTCAAGAGATATTCGGCGATGAATTGGAAATATTTGCAAAAAAAGAACTTCAAAAAGAGGTGGTCGTACCAAAAACAAAAGGTGAAATACTTGGAATGGTTATTGTTGAATCGGGTTGGGGTTCAATGCTACCAACCGTTGTCATTGCAAATCTTTTATCAACTGGTGCGGCAGCTCGTTGCGGACAATTGAATATCGGTGATCAAATAATTGCTATAAATGGTCTCAGTTTGGTTGGTTTACCGTTATCAACTTGTCAAAGTTATATACGAAATACCAAAAATCAAACCGCTGTGAAATTTACAGTTGTGCCTTGTCCTCCAGTGGTTGAAGTCAAAATTAAACGACCAAACACTAAATATCAACTTGGATTCAGTGTTCAAAATGGTGTGGTAAGTAGGCAAAATGCAGTAATCATTTTGGGTTCCCCCCTCAATTATTAAGGACTGAGATTTTTTTTCTTTCTGTTTCGTTCGATAGATTTGTAGCCTGCTGCGCGGAGGAATCGCTGAACGTGGTGGTGTGCGTGTCGGTCATCGTATCATTGAAATAAATAATCAAAGTGTTGTTGCTGTTCCACATGAAAAGATTGTCAACCTTTTGGCCACTTCTGTCGGAGAGGTGAGGGAACAGTTTACATTAGCTTATACTTTTTATATGCTCATCTCTTCCTTTAAACAATTCACATTTAATGGAAATTTTCTCGAATTTCTTTCAGATATTGATGAAAACAATGCCAACATCAATGTTCCGATTATTGACTGGACAAGAGAATCCTCTTTACATATAAATTGCATCGTAATATTGCTTTAGCGTTAGATACGAAAAATTTCCTAAATTACATGATATCAAATTATACAAACAAAAATTTGACATGCATGACAAAAAAACCCCCCTATGTTATCCAACATAATTAGAATTATTGTTATTCAGTTTTTTATTTCATTTTGAATTTTATTTTCAACTTTCAAATGTTTTGTGTTCTTTCAAATTGAATATTCTTTTTGTTTTATTTATTGTTTTTGTCTATTAAAATCAATATAAAATAGCAAAATATTTATCGTTTGAAATTTGAAATTTTTTAAATAGTTTTATTTTATTGTCTTATTTGAAATCTTCTGGTGCATGGCCTTCGGGCCAAATTGGCATGAAAGTGAGCATCTTATCAGTGTGATAGTTCATGCCGATCCAGATTATTTTTTTTTTCTCCAAATTTTGATTACATTTTCATTGCTTTGAATTATATCTACATGAGGTGTAAGTGGACGCAATTCAAGTCCGACTGGAATTGATTTATCTATTAGGTTATCAGCATCTTAACAAAACAATTGGATAATAATTTAGATAAAAATTTGGAAAATATTTTTGAATAGAATTCAAACTAAATCTAAAAATCTAAAAAGGTTTGAGCAGACAAAGAAACAGTTTTTTCCTTGTGCAGAACGGACGAATCCGGGATTAGTATTTAGTTGATGGCAGCTTTTCAATAATTCAAAATTCAAATAATAAAATGTGACTCTTTTGGATCCTTTCGAATCTTCATCTCATTTTCATCTTTAAAAAAAATCTGAACATTCAGCATAAATGAATATATGATAACGGCTCAAATAACTTGAAACAATATTTAAATATTTCGAATCAATTCCGAAGCACTAAAAGCACATCAAAAATTTAATCAGATGCAGAACAATAGTTAGTGATGAGCTTGAAATATTATTTGAAATCAAAGTGTTTAGTCGTTCGAAATCTCTTTCATTCAGCACTCTTTTGCGCCCAATCAACCGTTGGGTATGAGATGTGCAGTATGCATTGCTTAACAGTCAGAGCTTAAAAAAAAAAATTTTGAAATTGGAACCACTTTTTCAATATCCAATAAATTTCAAATCCCATTTGGAAAGGTCTTTTGTCATTAGCTTCAAAAGAGAGATGATTAAAGTAAAAACTATTTAAAAAAATGGCGTTATACACTTAGCTTTTAATCATATATCATATCCCCCAGTATAAAAAAGAAGAGATTTTGATGGTTTGTCATTTGTAGGCAATTTGAATTCATCATTTCTGTTTCTCATCGATGTTGGATATTTGCTAGAATAAGTATACGTTATGAGATAGAACGAAAGAGTACATGAGAAAAATAAATGGATATTTTCTTAAATCAAATTAAACAAACAAAACAAAAGATGAGATAATAAAAAAAGATACTGCACTGTTTTATTCGGTGGAAATTAGAAAAAAGAAATCAAAATCAGACGTGAAAAAGTAAATGATTTGAAACAGTAAGATTTTTTTTCTTTCTAAATTTACGTGTATAACAATTGATGAATGATTTTGACTTTCAGTGAGTTTATGGAATTTAATTAAAATGGGAAAAAAAAAGAAAAACCAAAAAAAAAGCATCGACAACAACCAGAACGAAATTTAAGATCAAACAGTGTTTGTGATAACTCTAAGGTAGCCTGCATTGGGCAACTGTTTTGGATGCATATTCAAGAGTTCGAAACAAAAAATCTGATAAATGATTAAATTAATAAAATTCGATAAACAAAGTGTCAAACTTTGATCCAAAAAGTGTCGAACTTTGATCCAAAGTTTGTTTGATCTTCGAACCTTCGACTTGATTGGATCTTATTGATAAGTCCAGACGCAACATCAGTTTCAACAATTTTCTATTTCATTCTTCAGTTTATCTCTTTTAATGAACTTGTAATTTCTTCTTTTTTTTTTGAATACCTATCATTTGGATTGGAATGAGACACCATAGTTTGAAGTGAAACAAAAAAAAAAAGAAATAGATTTGAAAAGTAAAGAAGATATTTATCCATATTTACCATATTATGTTATTGCCAGGGCCCAGGTATGAAGTTTACTGGACATGTATTTGATCGCACTGGACATGTAATAATTGAAGATTGATTATCGACTGTAGAAATCAAATGTATTTGAATAAATAACAGACAAACGGACTAAACAATAATATTGAGTGAAATAATAAAGGGAAAAGCAAAAGAAATTATTTATTATTCTCTTGAGCTTCAATTAGCTGCATTTTATTCATTTTATATTTTTATCACGTTATTATGATGTATTGACGTTATAATGACCGAACAATGCGTCTTTAAATTTAAATACTGTAGATGTATTGTTGTATACGAAAAGAAAAAACAAAAAAAAAAACAAAAACAAAAAAATAATACAAAGAAAAGCGAAAATAGTGAGCGAGCGCTTCCGAAAATGTTTGCACATCGGTCATTTATCGTTGATACACAGAAAACATATATCAAAAATTCTCATTTCATCGGAACATATATAATTTAACTAGAGAAATTCGTAATAAAAATCCATTGTCCCTACTGTAATGCAAATATGAAAGACAAGAAGAAGAGTACAAAATACTTGAGGAATGCTTTGAAGAGTTACGGATCCAAACGATCCTATTAGCGCAATGAATATTGAATATGTATGTAAGTTAATTTATCGAGTATTATGCTCTAAAATATGAAAAATGGAACATTCATTAGTTCGATCCTGAATTCAGCCGACATACTGATATGTTGCACACACGGGCTCATTTCGTATATGCGCTGGATGCATGGAAATCTTCTGCAAGTGACACCGTCGACACATTAAACGACCATCAAGCGGATAACACTGGTGAAACATGAAGGAATAAGTTATAATGATAATGCTCATTCAATATCAATGAAATAATTGAACTTACTTTTGATTCCGGCTCATCAGTGAGTTGCATGCCACAGTCTTCACAAACATAGCAATCTACATGGAAATCTTTATCCATTGATACAACTCGAACTGTTTCCTCTGTACCTTCGACTGGTGTGATGCCTATTAAAAAAAAAAATTAATAAAATTATATTCAAAATAGTTTTGAATTTGGCATAAAATTTTGCATTACCTTTGCCGCAGCTGGCGCATTTCGGAGCAAACATACTGTGATAATCATTGACGCAATAAATTTTATTATCGACGTCAACAGTAAATGGAACCCCATCCAAACACTCATTACAAATACAGCATCTAAAGCAACCAGGATGATAAGACTTGCCCATCGCTTGAAGAATCTAAAATGGGAAAAATGGGAATGAACATTGAAACATTAATGACCGTTGTCGTTGCATTTAACGCACCATTTCCATGATTAAGTGGCCACAAATAGCGCATTTTTCTGCGGTTTGCTGGAATCCAGAATACTGAAATCGGAACACAGTTGTTAGCAATATGGTTTCGATCAGCGTAAATTTATCATTAAATGACTTGCCATGTAATCTTCTTCACAATAAACTCGACCATGAACATTATAAAATGCTTTACCCCTTAATGCACGACCGCATGAACAGCAAATGAAGCAATTTGTATGATATAAATTACCCATAGCTTGACAGGCTTGGCCAGCACCAGTTACCTTTTCTCCGCATGTATGACAAATACCAAAATATTCGCCTTGATCTTCACTCTTTTCCATTTCTTCTTCCAATTGCCGGGTCAATTCTTCGATTTTTCGTTCAGCTTCGGATCGACTGGCTGGACGATGTGTTACATTGAATGGCAATAGAGGTTTTGGTGGCAGTGATTTTTCTGTAAATTTCACGTTAAATTTTTTTTTTATATATATAATTGGTCGAATAACATACAAACAATCAAAATATTCAAAAATTTCAAAGTTGAGGAAATTTACTGTTATTGGAGTTATTGCTTAATTGCGATGGTGTCGGTGATACAGATGACGCTTTGTCGAAATCATTAACCGATGGAACAGTATATTGCGATAAATTATTTGCATTTAAATGTTCCTGTTGCAATGTCTTCAAATTGGTGCTGGTTAATTTCAGTGCCGTTGATGGATTACAAACAGCTGATTGTTGATTCATTAGTTTGGTAGTTGATGCACATGACACGGCCGATACTGGATTCATTGAAGATAATTTCGTTGCCGTTTGTGGCGCTCTTGTCATGCAAACATAATCGGAACTAAAGTCTTCGATATAATTGGGATTCATGGAAACATTCATTGCGCCCAAAAAAGTCTGCTGTTGTTGTGGTGATTCTGGTTTCTAGTATATCATCATAAAAAACATTATTAGTTATTGTTATTTTTATTTTGTAGAATACCATGTCCGTAGCTCACCACTTGTGAAAGATAATTCGGAGGCTTTTGCATTTCATACGAACTGGAAATTGATTTATTTGAATTATTATCCCGAGTGGTTGCATATGGCAGTTTTGATTCTGTATTTCCGTATACTTTAACCGGGGCACTAATATGACTTGGTGAATTCTGTTGTCTCAAACTTGGCGGCAAGATTAATTGAGGTTGTACATAAGTTGCCGAACTGTCATTTGTCAGTTGAGAGAAATTCGAAGATTTTGGCTTTGCTGGCAATGGTGGTGGACCAACGGCTGCCTCACTCCTTGGAACTATTCAAACAATTAAATAAGAAAATAAAGTACTTTAATCAAATGCTCTTCGGACGACATGTGAGTGTAATGTATAACATACCCTCAGTTGCATTGCCTAAATTCTCATAAATATGCGATGGATCTGCGTCATCGGGTTGAGGTGTGTGAGTAAATCGGCTCATTGCACTATCATTCGGATCATATTTTCGTCCAATAACTTCATACGTTCCACTACCAATTGTTGATTTATTATTCGAAATATAATGATATGCTGGTGGCGGTGGCAATGGTTGCTGTGTTATCGGAGATGAATCTTTATTGATGGTGAACGAGGCTCGATGCATATGATCTGGGCGATTTTGATTCTGATGGTAATGGGAACTCGATGAATATGATCCTTGTGGCGCTTGTGCGGATAGAATTTTTAAATCGGTTGGTGAATGAATTGTACTACGTCCGTTATCTACATCGCCAACACTATGCAAACGATCCGAATGTGTTGCCGGATTATAACAATCGATATTTTCATAAACTGATTGCTGAGACATGCCACTTATTGAGTGCGTTGGACTGTGAGCAAGATTTCGTGAAACTGAAATCATTCGATTAACTTGATGCATTGGAGATGCCGACTCTTTTGGTCCCGTTAATTTCGATGCGGTTATGAATTTATTTTGATCATACAATTTATAATCATCGTCCGTTGTTGAAACTCGATTTGATAACGGAATTGTTGGTTTTATGGCCGCTTTTGACTCAGTTGTCCCATTTAATGAGCTGGTACGACGATGCGATACCTGAAGTGGATCGTTAGTTAGATCCTCAGACAATCTCATATTCTGAAGCCTCAACGTATAATTTGATCCAGCGAAGGATTGAGAATTATTGGATGACATGATTATCGGTGTGAAAAATATTATTAAATATTGGCACGAGCCCACTTCGTTTTATTAATACGCAGTTTTTTTTTATGATTTTTCAAATTTGTTACTGTTTCACTAGTTTGTTAAATAGAAATGGTGGGAATTGATTGCATTTTGAACCGGGAATACTGTAATTAAAATTAGTTTTTGCCGCAAATCAGCCTATCACAGATCGGGGATGCGCTTCAAAAAAAAAAGCTTATATACGACACAGTAACAAAAAAAAGGTGTAAAATCCAACACTGCATATTATTCACAACCTTTGTGTAATCTAAATCATTCGCTTCACATTCAGTCACAATATAATAAAAAAAAAAAGAAAGAAAAGGCATACGATCTCAAGTAATTTCTGAGAAACAAAATAATTTTTTTAACGAGAGCGAAAATTGAACGTGATGTCAATTTATTTCATAGCATTTTTTGTGCTGTGTTCACTGTTCACTGTTCACTGTTCACAGTTCACAATACTATCATAAGTTAAGCTATTTGACGTTTTTACTTTTCTCTTAGTTTAACTCAACAACAGAATAGCTCGTTTTGGGTTTGACATTTGGTTTCATTTATGGAACATAATGGCCGGTTCATGTTCTCAAAAGAAATCCATTTGATTTTTGACTCGTTACACAGTTAATTTTGAATTACACCTTCAATTGCTTCGAACGAAGAGAAGGAAACGTAAACTAAATTCATTTAGATTAGCATAGGCTCAGCTCGATGATTTTTTATTTAAATAATAACAAAAAGAGTTGTAATTGTCGTAACGTGACTGGACGTAATAAAAATTATCTATTTAATGCAACATAACATAAATTGAGAAAAAAAAACTTATCAATATTTTGGCAATAGAGAATATCTCGGTGGTGTATTCCAATGCAAAGACGACCTTCGACGCATAATTGATTCTGGTTCGATATCCGGAAACATTTCATACAAATTCACAGTCATTGGCTCGCTGCCGAAAAACGTATCGACAATTTTCTGTTTAATATATTCTTGTTGAATAACAATCGATTTGACATTCACACGACCGCTCCATGCCATTTTTGAATTGACATCTTTTGGATTTTCACACTCTTCGTCGGTTGAATCATCAGTGGACAATGCGCTAAAATTCATTCTTGATATTGTGTCCTCGAAGCTATCATCAAGTAACTCAATAACTTCGATTTTTGGTTCAATTAAAATAATCGAATCATCCAAATTCACATCCAAATTATGATCCAGTACTGAACTATCGTTCATTTTGATTGGAATTTTGATTGGTTCATTTTCAGTTGATGGTTGATCGTTCGATTTGTGACAATCATCGATGTTCAGTCCATCGAAATGTTTTGAAATTTGTTCAGCTTCAGTTGATCTTGTATTGTTGTTATCATCTGAGACCGAAGTTATTCCCAAAATCGGCTCTAAACGTTTCTTTTGTGTCTTTTTTTGTGGTTGTTTTTTTGGACAATAGAAATTTTGCTGTGAGGCCAATAATTATTAGTATAATAAACAGAACAAACAAAATGATGATTCAATTGAACAGGAATTTTAATCGGATAAAAGTACATTTTGGCAAAATACTCACTATTTCAACTGCCGCTTTTTGTTTAGCGATTCTAAACGGACGCCCATTGTTTGAACCCTGTATTGTTTCAGCCATGGTTCTGTCGTTTGCGTAGTCCTCAAATAAAATTTTCAATTTACTTCGTTTTTGTGTTTGTTAGCGAAACGATTTAGAATCAATATATTTAATCGAAATCAAATCAGTTCCAAACAATTGCTCGAAAATAATCAGGAAGATCAATGGAAATGAGTTTTTCATAAACTATTTTTATTCGTTTTGTTGCTCGTTGGATTCTGTTTTCGCTTCAACTGTCAATATCGGAGCGCCAAAATGCATTCATGCTATAAACAGTATGCAGTACCGGTATTCAATATTCATACTGTCAATGTATAATGTTCCACATCGATTGCAGCGCCCTTTCTACTGTAATTGTATGAAATGATAATAATTAGTTGGGAATTCTTGTATGAAGAGTGTTTTATCGGTTTCCCATAGCAACTCGTTCTCAATTCAAAACAATCGAACAGTTTTTATGGCAATTATTTTTCATTTGTCGATTTTTCTAAATTTGCTGAAATGAATCGCAATTTCATAGATATGAATATCATAAACGACTCCAAATTGCCATCAACTAAATTCAATAGAATCATTGGGCATATTGAAGATATAGTGATTTGTCCCACATTCCAGGTATTTCTCTTTCACTTTATGCCACATCTGCCTTATTAATTAATATGTTTATTTGTTTGTTTATAAAGCAACTTCAGATGGATTTTCTGGATAAGTATTATATGCAGTTTTTTGACGAAGAGGAAAACCGAATCTATTACATGGACATTTTTAATGAGTACACATCATCGATTGAGGAGTACATTGTGAGAGAGTTGGGAGCTCGCGAACCGAATATTAATCTTAACTCATTCTTCGGTGAACTCAAGTGAATTTTGAGAGAGACAAACTGAAAATCTAGACAAGATTGATCATCCTTACCTCTTTCTTTTATTTCAGGGCATTCTCTACTAAATTTGATGGTGAAATTTTTGAATTTCTGTATTCGTTAAGCGATTTTCAAACGTTTAAGAGTTTGATGTTGGACCACAAAGAGTTCAAATTGAATGAAAATAGATTTGCGATGCTCAGCGACTGTTTCAATGTCAAAAAACTTGAATAACAAAATTCTTCTTTTTTATTGCTTATGATTTGTGATGATTGTTCCATTTATTCAGTTGTATAATATTCTCAAAATAAAATTAATTTGATAATAAAACTAAGCATAACGGAGAGTCGATTTCAGTATTTTTTCTTTTCTTCATCGGACAACTTTGCGTATTCGGCACTGAGTATGCGCATTACTTCAACGTGCGTGACTCCAGGCTTTTTGTGCATTTTATAGAATTCTTTAACGTATTTTGAGAAACCAGTCGCTTGGCGAACGGGTATCAACACAATATTTCCATCTTGTTTTTTATTCAAATAAATGCCGATCATGCCATGGCAAAGACTGCATCGAATATTTTCAACTTTTCTTGATTTTGAATGTGAATGCGATCTGAAATGAATTCGAAATGTGAATGAGTTTTGAAATTTTTATTGGAAAAAAGGACGAAAAAAATAACCCATCGAATCGGACCAAAACTTACTTATTATGGCACATCTCGCACTTGTACGTGTATTTATACTCTATGTCATAGCTGTGGCACACCTGAATCGGTGGCAATTCTGGATATATTTTATTAGCACGATTTGCCCAACCTTTCCAAACCGGTCCATGAGATCCTCTATTTTTATCTATTATCCATGTTGCTGCGTGACACATTTCATGAATTAATGTGCAACGCAATCGATCTGCACTTGTCAATACTTTCTCACTTAATTGAATGATTGATTTCCTTTCGATCTTTTGATTTGCTTTTGCAATGAATCGGCCTGCTGTTGTGGTCAATTTCTTATTCCAAACAATGTCCAAGTCCAATTTGCCATCGAATACATCATCATTGAACATTTTATACAGAATTTGTGTCAATTCGTCTTTGTTTGATTTGAAGTTTTCACGGAATTTCTTGGCGTCCGGATGACAAAGGAGCATCGATGCACATACTGTATAAAAATTATCATGTTAAATAAATATTTACTTCACATAAATTCTGTATGCATATTTTTTCATGAAAAGCACTAACCATCCAAGGATTTAAGAAAACCATATGTCAAAAATGTCTTCGGTGGATCTCCCAATTCCGTTTGATTATCTGAAAGTGAATTGGTTAAAACAAATTAAAACTTAAGCTCAATTCTTTCGATATTATTGATATGCCCACCAGTTTTTCCAATTGTTTTGCAAATCGACCTTGGAGCAATGATTGGTTTTGATCGTGGAGTTTTAAATTCCGGTGTTTTGTTCAAACTTGGCGATCCAAATGTTCTCGAATCAAACAATTTGGTTTGAGTGAATCTTGGAATTTCAATATTAGTGTCAATTAATGTGCTTTGTGGAATCCTTTTGCGAACAGTTTCAGTCTTTTCGGGTGAGATCTCATCAATATCATCATATTGCGGTGTGAATAGCTTACGTCCCAATTTCTTTTTGGGTTTTTCTTCTTTCTTATCAACTGAATCATCTTCGAAAAAATGTTTTGTCATGTTAACCAAATCTTCTTCCGAAATTGTTGGTCGATCATTATCGTCAACTTCAACCACTTCTTCTGCTGACAAATCCAGATAGATTAATTTCTTTTTACTATTCTTCTTTTTGGGATTCGTTTGCTTCTCATTTTTCGTGACACTTTTTGTTGTACCACTTGATTGTATAGAAAAATCACTATCGCTATCATCATCGGTCATCAAGTCAGAGGAAACCGAATCATCGCTACTTTTTTTAGTTTGAGCAGAGCCTGTGTCCTCATCATCTTCATCGAATGAGTATAAAATTCGTTTTCGGGCGCTGCGTTGTGGTCGTTTTGAAACAGAGGATGACCTTTCGACCGGTTTTGATGTTACTTTGTTTATAACTGATTGAGATGGACTGTTTATCTGTTGCTTTTGATCACTTTCGGTATCCAGTTTAGCTGATTCTGTATCCTTTTCGCACGTATCAACTGATTGGAGTGCTTTCGCGGGCGGCTCAATGATGCTGATCTCAGCCTCGGCGCCTTCTTCCAAAAGAGTTGAGTTCAAATTTAAAGGATGGTTTCTTTTGACTGTGAATGGAAAATTGGTTTGGGTTTAATTTTCTCGAATTTAAAAAAAATAAAAATACAACAAATCATGTGCCTTACACAAATTGAACCCTTTGCTTTCTCTCGTATTTCTTAGACTTTTTGGCGTGTTGATAGCAGGCCTATCATATATATTATTTGATTTACCCTTAACGGCCGAATAGCTTCGAATAATTTCTGGTGTCTTCCATGCATTGCCATACACTTTATGTAAAAGTTTTTGATCTTTTGGAGTGATCGGTATTTTTTCATCCACCTCAAAGCTGTCATCCTTAATCAGAGTTTCATCAGTGGAATGTTTTCGTTTATCTCGTTTCTCTGCACTGTTTTGGCGTTTATGTTTTTTTGATGAACTTTTAGTCAAACTTTTGGGTGCAACATATTCAAACTCTTTCAATTTGGTGGCAGTCGATGGAGTTATTGGCAATGCTTTTGCTGGAGTCTTTGTAAGGTCACGTTTTTTTACTGAGCGTCGAGTATCATTCACATACGAATCATCCAATATTATTTTTGACCGTGGTGGAGTAATATTTACAGGTTGTTGTTCAGCTTTTTTTACCGACTTAGGCGGACCATCCCCTGAATCATGTTCGCCTCCTTCATTTGGCTTTTTAATTGTTCTTTGAACATTTTCATTATCTTTAAGCTTTGGCGTTTTGCTGGCCTTCGGCGTTCCATTGCGTTTAGGTGTTTCGTAATTGCTGTTTATTTGTTTGTTTGGTGTATTTCGATTTTCTTTTCCAGATATATGATTGACATTTTTGTTGCACTGTTTGGTTGCATCGTCTAAATTTTCACTTTGTGTTATTCTTTTTCGATTTGCCGGCGCATTTGTATCAGACGAAGCGTCCGATGAACTATCTTCTTGCGCAGAAATTTGAATGTTTATATTAATTTTGGCTGAAATTTCAACTTGGCCATTGTTTGAGTTAACGGTTATTGAACTACCGTTTTTTTTAAGCACAACATTACTGCCGGACGTGGTAAAAGCCGTCGAAGGTTTAATTATTGGCGATGAATTGAATGCGGTTAATCGGATGCCACTTTGTGATCTAATAAGCTGTTGAGGTTGATCACTGCTGCTTTTCACAACTGGAATATCAAAAACAATATTGTTTCCAGAAAATTCCAAATTGTTTGCCTCTTCCGCTTCATCAGGGTTATTTGTACTTTTTGGTTCATCGTCTACAGCAGCTTTTTCATGCAGACGATTTGGACTTTCTTTCACAACACTTTCATCGCATTTCGACGAATTTTCTTCGTCCGTTGATTCGCTTACATAAACCGGATCTTTCAATGATCTCGATGACAATGTCGAATTGAAAGAATTGTCACACATTTCCGTGAACGGGACGTTATCGAAAAATTGATTCACCTGTTGCATTGCAAAGCTACTCATTTTATGAGGTTCGTTTGATGAAATATTATACGCAGCACCATCGTTTTCCGAAACGGCAGTGCATTTCAATGGCGGTTCTTGTGAAATACGACGTTTTGCTGCCTCTGCTGGCCTTCCATCAGATACTTCAGATTCCGTATCGGACAGAACAATCACATCCTGTGTTTCATCTTTTTGAATTGAATTGTTTTGGATTTCTGTGCGTTCTCTGTCAAATGTGTCAGCGCTACTCACCGACTGAACCGAATATGTCGAATGATTTTTTCGCTTCGATTCAGCTTGTGAAATATCCAAAAATTCAAATTGATGTGACAAATTAACCAAATCAGTTTTTGATGTTTTCGTCTCATCGTTGTCCTTTTGATTTTGGGACTGAACAGTTAAAATTTGCATTTGAGAATCAAGCGATTCAATATTTATCAAAGATGGTTCAGTTTGTAATACACTTTTCATTCCTTCGTCCAGCTCGTTACTATCAATTGAGCTGTGAACGGAACCAGTGTCATCGTCAGTTAACAAATCAGATGCATCCGAATCTTTGTCAATTGTTGTGCAATGCAAAATTGTTGATTCATAAAGTAAAAGTTTTGGTTTCGATTTTTTTTCATCGATCGCATCCTCGCGCCCACCTCTAGGCATCGTTTCCGTTGTTGTTGTCGTATGAGTTATAGTTTGTGTGGTCCTCCGTTGAACTGTGTCCATTTCAACATTTGTTGATTGAACTGCTACAGATTTCGTTGTAGCTAATGTTAATTTGCCAAACTCTGTTTGAAAACAAAGAGGAATGAAATTTGTTTTATTTTTTTTTTTTTATTGACATTTTAAGTTAAAAGAAATTTTATTTCGTTTTTTACTTGGTTTGAGTGTGTTGGTCTGTACTGCTTTCGGATCGACACTTTTTATAAATTTAAAACGAGAGTCCATATTTTAGCTAATTTATAGAACGTCAATAAAATTTTCATTTGCCTTAAACGCAATTATACTTATAATAATAATGATCCAAATTTTATATTCTGAAATAGATGAGAATAGTCAAACATGTCGCCAAAGATAAACTAAGAAAAGAAAAGTGTGACAGCCGTTGTATCAAATTTGAAATATTTCAACGCCCTCTGCAATGGGACTTCTGTTTGAACTTCTTCATCTACAAGATTTGTGGAACACGTTCGTTTCTTTTGAATTTTAGAATGCAAATCGCATAACTGGCAATTTATTAGGTTCACTATTGGAAATATGAAACTACTATTGGAAATATGAAATTGGACGAATCTCTTGGTAAATATTTGGCAAAAAATAAATTTTTCCAAAAATCAGTAGAAACATAATAAACCGAAAATGTATAGATAGCGCCCCATGTCATTGTGTAGTTCTAAATAAATAATAAATGTCATAATATATTCGAGCCAAACCTTTTAGTATGTGTATCCGTCAGTGCCAATGTATACAAACATTTCGATTTCTATGTTCTTTTGAAATATTTATTCTTTTAATATTTTCACATTCGTTGGACAAGTTAAAATAAAACTTGTCAATCATGAGAAATTGTTTTGTTCCCAACTGTGACGCATTCTGCAAGAAAAATGGAATGAGCAAAAGGATGATGTTTTCGGCGCCAAAGGTACAAAATGCATTTAATTTTAATGCATAATTAATTCTATTTGTGAAAAAAAAAATCCAAAAACATAACTTAAATTTGAATTCGCATTTCAATTTTCCAGCACAATATTCAAGCATGGAAGGTTAAACTATTCTATAAACGGGAGTTTCGAGAATCAGATCGAATTTGTGAGCGACATTTTGATCAATCTCAAATAATAACACATTGGGATTATCTGATTAATGGGAAATTATGTAAATTAGAACGAGATAAACCAAAATTAGAACCACAAGCAGTACCATATCTTAATTTACCTGAAGTAGCCGTTGCAAGTATCGGATCATCGGCAAAAATTGAAACAAAAGATTCAACAAATATACCACGTAAACGCCGAAAATTGACTGACAGCCCAGTTACAAAGGTAAGGACTCACTTTTGTGTCAATGGATTGACAATTACTAATTATATTAAAATTCTTGGCTTGATTGCTTTGAAAATGAAATTTCAGAAGGAAAAGCCCACGAAAAATGGTAAAAAAGAAAATACAAAATGGGATCAGGAAGTTTTTGATCAGGTCGAGACTGAAGATGCGACCGATCCATTGAAAAAACTATCAGTCGAAGAAAGAGAACAAATTTTCGATTCTGTTTATGATGATGTTTATGAAATAGTTTTGCCAACGACATTGTGGGGAATTCATCGAGATCCTGATCGTAAATATATCACATTCACAAAATTTGATGTCGACAAGATGGCATGCTCCAAAATATTGCACGTCAACAACGAATTCGAAATAAAAATTTCAATCGATGGTGTTCTGAAGAAGACGACTTATATGGATGTTGTTAGTGTTGAACTAATTACAGATCTCTTGAATGAGCTTGACGAGACTAGTTCCAGTGATCTGAACTAATTTATCCATTGCTTTTATTTTCCAACAAATTTATAAATAAAGTTTGGAAGTTCAAAACATTGGATTCCATTTCTTTTTTTTCTTTGCAATTCCTGAAAAGCGGAAACCTCATTGTGCCATAGCATAATTGTATGATGAATTAAGGAGACGAAATCTTCGTATTTTCTTTTTTTCTCTTCTGTTTTTGTTTTTATTCGAATAGTTCTGATCCTTGACCATTAAAGAATTTAAGAATTTATTTTACTTAGGCTAAATTTCAATATGTTTTATGATGTTTTTTCCTTTTTTCATTCTCGAATAATAACTGCAGTTTAGTGTTCAAGAGGAAATGGGAGAAAATTCACTTTGCGCTTATCACTTGAAGCGAAAACTGACCATCGAATTCAACGTCATGTTGCTAATTCGATTACAATCTTCGGCTCCGTAAATCCCAATCGCATTTCAATCGCTTACAATTATTATTATATTAAATTTTTGTTTGTTTGTTGTTGTTGTTGTTCTTTTGACAATTTGGCATCGCCTCAAAATCAATTCAGCATTTGCCCTGTACAAATTTCAAAGATCATTTTCATTCGGAAATATTGCATATGCTGTTGCGTAAATACAATTGGTCGATTCCGTGTTATAAATTCGGCATACATGCAACTAAAAACACCACAATCGCTGCCATTCTCCTGTTGTGGAACATTTCGAACATTTTCTGTTGTCCAGCCATTCAAATCGAATTCCGTTTTCTTTTTGTCCAAACTTTCCGATTTTAAATAGTCGATCAGTGCGGTCAATGCTTGATTATTTGGTGCCCCCATTGAATCATAATATTTTATGGTTTTATTTTTCAAATGTATAATAGCCATGCACCAATGAATACCCTTGTGTACTGGAACCGGAATAACATCAAATGAAAAAATGTCCACTTTACGTGTCCATCGTCTTACACCGGCGTAACCATTTTCAATTAAACGTGGCAGGAAAAATGTATTCATTGCGTGCACTTTTGGCATGTTTTCATTTTGTCGACTTCTTTCACCCAAAAGTTCCATATAAAAGTTAATCACCTCATCATTTAGCCATGTTAATGGGCTCCAATTCAATGTTTGAATGTCCGAACGTGTTATTGACAAATTGAATTTATTGATCAAAACGGTTGCACCATCTCGACCACTTATCCAACGGATTATTTGCTTTTGTTTTTCGACATCGAATGGTGGATAATTCATTAGCAGGAACTTCTTCTTCTTCAATTTCATACGATTGCCAAGATGCAATGGAGGCCTTATGATTATTATCTTTGACACTTTTTCATAATGCTGGGATCGGATTTCAGCCGATTTTGATCTATAGAACAAAAAACAATTAATTACTCAAAATCAATTCACAGTTTTATTTCAAAACAATTGATATCTTACGCTTCTTCTTCGGCCTGTTTTGAACCCTTTCGACTAAGATTCAGCGATGAGTATTTATCATTCAGTTCTGTTTCCCAATTTTCTTTCAGTATCGGAATCACTTCAAATCTTGCCTTCAATGAATTTACTGGCTCAATGATTGACCTAATATTTAAAGCTTATTATTGATGATTTCAAAACAGAATTTATAAAAGACAACAGACGTACTTGTTTTTGGAACTGGTTGAGGCAATTGATTCTCTGTCATCGTCCAAAATGGCATCCAGCACATTATCTATAAATGTTTGATAAAATGAGCACGGACGCATTCGGGGATTAGCAGGAACTTCTTCTTCTTCAATTTCATACGATTGCCAAGATGCAATGGAGGCCTTATGATTATTATCTTTGACACTTTTTTCATAATGCTGGGATCGGATTTCAGCCGATTTTGATCTATAGAACAAAAAACAATTAATTACTCAAAATCAATTCACAGTTTTATTTCAAAACAATTGATATCTTACGCTTCTTCTTCGGCCTGTTTTGAACCCTTTCGACTAAGATTCAGCGATGAGTATTTATCATTCAGTTCTGTTTCCCAATTTTCTTTCAGTATCGGAATCACTTCAAATCTTGCCTTCAATGAATTTACTGGCTCAATGATTGACCTAATATTTAAAGCTTATTATTGATGATTTCAAAACAGAATTTATAAAAGACAACAGACGTACTTGTTTTTGGAACTGGTTGAGGCAATTGATTCTCTGTCATCGTCCAAAATGGCATCCAGCACATTATCTATAAATGTTTGATAAAATGAGCACGGACGCATTCGGGGATATTTTTTCACAAATGGTTTAAACTTACGTTTTACATTTTTGCTGCCCTTAAATGCTGCAGAAAAGAGAGAAGTGATTACAAGAAGAACTATTTATTGGATTGATCGGTTATGCGTACAAAAAAAAAAAAATTGGTCAAATGTAAAGAGAGAAGAGCAAAATAGTTCAATGTCAACAAAGTTTTGTCTATTTTAATTATGAATAAAAACCACATATTACTTACGTCTAGTTAAATAAGCATAACCCGGAATTAATTCCGACAATCGTTTCAAGTAGCTTTCCTGTCGATTATCGATTTGTGGCTATGATTTAATCAATAAAACTGCGAATTAGCAAAAAAACAAAAAAAAATACTCGATTCCATGTTAGAATAAAATAACTTACCGTTTGTGTGGCCATGGACAATTTATTATTTTTTTGGAAATTTGTTGTGGAACAGAATGGATTTTGAGAGAAATTTGAATCATCACCATTTTCATAGCCGTTGCTGAGTGTGCCCTTTGATTGTTGTGTATTATAACGTGATTTATGTGCTAAACTACTACTGTTTGCCAGAATATTTGAAGATGACAATGTCTTCTGTGTATTGTTGAAATAATTGCTTTGCTTCGTTCGATCCGGGAATGGGGCTCTGATTGAAAAAAGTGGTGGAATATTTCGGAACTGATTTCGTTCTCCACGGCCAAATCGATCGAAATGTGGTTTTATCGTTTGTTGTGGACCATTTGCCATTGGATTGTATACTGAATTGTTGTCGGTTGGGCGTACATTTATTAAATCTGGAACTTTTCGTTTGCCATTGGTCATAGGTGACCTAAAATCTTGTGAATGGTTCCCTTCAATTAACGTTGTTATACTTTGATGTGTTTCGTTATCGAAATCTTGCTCCAAATTTCGACTATGATACTTTCTCGCTGATGTATCCATACCTTTAAGCGAATTTTCCCAATTTATTCTTTTCTTTCCCAAATAAAATTCGTATAATTAGAAAAAAATGTGTTACTCACCAGAATTATGTTTGAAAGACGTCATTACATGATTTTGGGCTATTGAACGACGTTTCTTTAATTCGCTACTGTTTATGTCCAAATCTTCGGTATCCGAATATCTTATTGCAAATGAAAAATTAAATTATTTTTTTTTTTTTCATTAAAATTCAATGCATCGAAAATATGATGAAAAAAATCGGTTTTGCGCTTCGATAGAACAAAACATTTTTCCCTAACTAAAATCGACTCCTGAGAGCTACAGCAATGAAAAACTTGTCAAAATATCCGAATGCGTATATGGACATGAAGTATATGTTCATTGGTATGTTTCTTTGCTTTATATGTGTTCGCTGTAAACGCTTTAGCGCGCTTCGATAAATTCTTTGCAATTTTGACAATGTTTAATGACAAGCAAGCAATCAAAAAATAGTCAAATCGCTTCAAAATAGAAACCTCTGATATTAATTTCTTGTCTCGAAAAATTTCGATGTTTTTTATGCATTTTGTACAACTATTTCAACTATGAAAGCAAAATAATATTATCCGGAACCGTCAAATGAGGATACTCACTTTCTTTTTTGTGTTCTGCTGACGCCAAGAATATCACGAATTCTATGTAGAATATCCATTTTAATAATGACTGTGCACGTCCTCAAATCATAGAGAACGAAAACCGATTTATCGCATTCAAAACATCAAAAGCTAATTAAATGATTTTCTTAAAATTCGCTTTCGAAAATAATGTTTTCTGTGGTTTCATGCCTATACGCGGTGTCAATAGCTAAACGATGACATTTTGCTTACAAACAAAAAACCAATTCAGAACGAATAAACCTTATTTGACCGAAACTAAAGATTGAAATTTCAATATTTTGAAAATAATTATATCGTCACTGTTTTCCTTCATTCGTTTTTAAATATGATGAATTTGTTGGTTGTGATCGGGTGAATTTGTGCGGCAAATGAATGGCGACTATTTCGCATTGTGTTCAGTGTCTCATTCCGTCATTGTTGAGTTGGTAGGCCTGTGCCAAAGAATTTCAAGCTTTGAAAGTGAATGCGTTCAATGTGGAAGTGGTGCAAATTCATGTGTTTTTCAACCCGTTGAATATATTTTTATTGAAATTTATCGCTTTTCTATGCAATTTTTGGGTTTGAAAATGCTGAAGCAATTATTCGAAATTAAAAGCAGGTAAAACTTAGACACAAAAGTGGAAATACAAAAAATTATAATCAAACAACATTTTACATTTGAAAAAGGATTCATTAATGTTTCCGAGAAAGAAACCGTTCAAAGTATAGTCGACAGTGACAATTGCATTGGTTTGACACTTCAAATAGTTGTGAACCATTGAAGTAACAAAAAATATACTCCAATAATTCATAGCGACGCGTGTAAAACAATTGAAAGTGATATTTTATTTTGGAGAAAAAAAAAACCATTGCCTTATCAGTTTTCAATTAGCTCAGTGATTATATAAGTGAACTCAGAGAATTAAATTTGAAAAAAAAACTATTGATAAAATCCAGAAATTTAGAAAAATTACATAAATACGATGAGTTCGAGTATTGTACCTGTTCCAATTGAATCGGATGATGATCGATGGATTGACACTGTAAGATTTTTTTTGTTTTGTTGTTTGATTGAAAGATTTAACTAAAATGGGGAAAAAAATCCGTTTGAAATTTGTAGCACGAACGTTTTTTATCAAACGAAAAATCTTCGGATGCCGAAGTTATATTCTTTGGTGATTGTATACTGGAAACATTGCAGCATACCCAAACATGGAATCAATACTTTGCTCCAATGCATTCATTGAACTTCAGCATTCATGAAGATAAAACACAAAATACACTTTGGCGTATTCAAAATGGAGCATTGGATAATGTTAAACCAAAGGTGGGGAAATGAATGAGTTGCAATGGGTAAAAAAACCCTGTAATAATAATGATTAATGATGTTAATTAGATTAACTGTTTTGTCTATTTTTCCATTGAATATGGAATAGGTTGTTGTGCTGCTGATTGGAACGAATAATATAGAAAATTCAGCCGAAGAAATAGCTGAAGGAATTACGGAAATTGTGAAATGTATTAGGGAAAAGCTAGCAGATGCATACATTGTTTTACCGGTAAAGATATCCAAAAAATCTATTGTCATCACTCCATTTGTCATAAGCTAATTTCAAATTATTCCAATGCAGACCCTATTACCTCGTGGCCATCGGCCCAACAAACTTCGAGAAAAGAACGACAAAGTAAACAAATTGATTGCCGAAAAATTTCCAACAACTGGGTCCAATAAAGTTCAAACGGTTCAAATTGGAAAGGGTTTGGTACAGGCCGATGGAACCATAAGCCATCATGATATGTTCGATTATTTAAATTTGACAAATTCGGGCTATAAAAAAGTATTCGAGCCAATATATGATTTACTGTCCCAAATTTTACACGAAAATGAACCAGAAAAAGATCTCACACCATCGGAATAAAGAGATTAGAAAAGAGCCTACTATGAACCGCAACCACATCATCATCCAACCAAATCAGCTCTTTCAATTTAAAAAAGCAGAATCGTATGCAACCGAAAAGAGAAACCAAATATCGATCAAACGTTCCTTACAATTTGAATATTTGTAATGAAATATACGATTCTAAATCTTGGCACGTCAGCCAAAAAATGACAATCTCACAATTAGATCTTCATTCCTGCACGATTGCCATGCAATCTGCTTTAACATTATTATTATTAATCATTTGTCACACAACATGCTTTGTGTTTATATTGATTTATTAATTTATTAATTCATAAAATTAGAAACGGATAAATGTGAATATTGATCTTAAGACTCATATTGTCGTCTAATTGAAATCAATCGAGAATCGAGTGAACCAAAGAGTGACTTTCGATTATTATTTCTCTTTTCTCTCTTTCGGATTTTTTATGTTCGAGAAATGGATAACAACAGTGTTCTTAATAATCGGCTTCTTTTCCAAAAACATAAGTCATTTGAATGCAGATGGACTTGAGATTTAGGATTTTTTTCACTTTCACAAGGATTAAAGCTATTTGTGAATTCTTTCTTTCTTTTTTTTTATTTGTTGTAATTTTGATATTATATACATAAATTATTATCATGCGAAATAATATTATTATTATTATTGAATTTAGGAGAAATTTCATGCCTAGATCAATCAAAATTAGCAGAGCTTCAAGAAAATTGCACATTTTTTTTACCGAAGGAGAAGGAATAAAGAAATTAAACTGCAATTAACTGTTGATATATTCAACGAGACGTGTTTAATGCTTAGCTTTCAATTGTAATGTTTTTCTTTTCATTAGCTTCTTCAATTGATAAAATAAAGACGAAAAAAAATTTGTATGGTAAATTTGAATTTGAATTTATTTGAGCGTTAGTCGACTTTAGCATCAATATCAATTTCATTAAATGAGGTCCAATCGCAGTATCTCAGGTTTTCCAGTAATTTTTCTATTCATTATTTATTTGATCTTATTATTTAACTCAATTTTTATAGTGTGGTAATCAGTTATTATTTCTTTTAACATACATTCACATTTGATTAAATCACAATAACTCGATAATATCACATCAATTTTGGTGTCAGATTCATTATTTACCCGCGTATTTAACTCATTTGAAACAACAAGACCTTGTTTGGTTAGAAATACTAACCAAACAGTATGTTACATCGTTTCAATAAAATTAATATCTTTCGTTTAATTTCAAACAAATGAGATGTTCAATGTGCCTCTTTATGCAAATGGGGCGAATTTTAGTGTAGTATGGCGAATTGACATCCAAAATTATGGCGAAATTATTTGATTAAACAGATTTTTGCGCTAAATCATTTGTCAAATTGCATACAATTCAAACTCATCCCGAAAGTCGTCTCAAAACTCTATGTACACAAATTTTTTTTTCTTTCGAAAGGCAGAACCAATAGGATTATAATTTGTGTGAGTATTTTGCATATCTTCTCTTTATGCTATTCGACTGTCAATGAACAGTGTCTTTTTTTGAAGAAATCTTACAAAATGAGCCCGCCGGTCGTTCAACCAAAAAGAAACATTGAAATCAAAGCTCGAATACAGAATGAGCAAGAGTTCGAAAAGCGCATCAGCATTGCAAAAGAGCTCACCAAATCTGAAGGGGAAATTCTTCTGCAGCATGATATATTTTACAATGTTCGTGAGGGTCGACTAAAATTGAGAAACGAAGTGAGTTGTTTTTCTATTTGCATCAATGATTGATTGAATTACAAAAAAAAAAAAAATAAATAAATATTGTTTCTGGTGTAGCGCAACCAATCAATGCTAATCCAGTATCATCGACCAGACATTGCTGGCCCAAAACTGTCCGAATTCAATGTTCTTGATGTGAATGAACCGTTGAAACTCGATCAAATGCTTCAATCTAGCCTTGGTATACTGGGTGAAGTAAAAAAGACTCGATATTTATTTCTTCACGGACAAACTCGAATTCATTTGGATCGAGTAGATGGCTTGGGAACATTTATTGAATTTGAAGTTTGTTTAAAGCCGAAAGAAACGATCGAACATGGAACGAATATCGCAAACGAATTGAGAAAAACATTCAAAATCGATGATGGTGATTTGCAAACTAAAGCATATATGGATGAGATATTGAAAAATTATTGAAACTAATTCAAACAACAGTTCAAACAAAGTTTTCTTGGCCAAATTCACAATAAACAAATTACTACCAAAAAATACAATTGTATTGTTGTGTTTCACTCCCATGGCTCACCTCGAATGATGTTATTGTTATTGTTGTACATTTTATATACACATTACACATATGTCAGACAGGCACCCAATATATACAGTATACTACTCGCTGTTCATTGTTCGGTGTTCACCATTCGCATATGTTATGTTATGGGCAAATGATATCAATACCGATGCATCCACTTATAACACACAATTTTGACATATGGTCGATTGGTGCGACTATGGCACCAAGACAAACATATCAACGAATCAAATAAACAGAACGAAAACAATTTGAATATCAGATTTGATTCATTTTAAATGAAACATAGTTTCGCTGTTTCATTTATATAGTTTTTGAATCATTCGCGAACGAAGTGTCACAAGTTGCGGTGCGCATTTGATAAATTTCCATAGAAAAAGCGTATTCAATATTCAGTGCAATTCGTTCGACGTTTGGCTGTCTTTTTTTCATCGACAAATTTTTTTTTTGTTTTATTCAATTTTTCAATCACCTTTGCTCTGTTCGATTGTGCTAACGGACGGTGGATCGACGTTTTTTCTGTCATTTAATTTAAATTGAATTTCAGTGAAAGAAAAAAAGCAAAAAAAAAAAAACCAAAAAGTGTATCACAATTTAAAGGTTTGCTTGCTGATTCTAAATTTTTTAAATCCATGAATTTTTGGTGCGTCTAGGTTGGCCGCTAGCATTAATCGAAAATTATTGTGAATGAAGAAAGGAAACTTAAACTTGACAAATAAGTGAAGGACACACATGTTGATGTGAAAAAAAAAAATCTAACAAAGATAAGAATTCGCTTTCGTTCATTTGTGAAAATTGTGTGTTAATGTTAAAATGGCTCCATCATTGAGTACATTGAAGCAATACCAAAGCAGTTTACTATGTCTAACGGGTTTATCGGCAGCGGCTTGGATTATTATCTGTGGAAAATCAAGCAACAAGAAAAGGTGAGACACATTCAAGTAAACCACATTCATACACAAAAGAAAAACGTCATCTCTTATGTCTTATCAGAGAATGACTAAACCATTTTTAGAATTTAAATTTTGCATTTTGCATTCATCGTTTCAATAGCAAAACAAAGTTTTTTTTTTGGTGCGCAATCTCTTGTTAAAAAAGTTTATTAAATAAATACATTTATTATGAATTTTGATGATCTATGAAGGGGGCAGAACGTTGAAGAATTGAAAACAAATTCAATTTTGAATTCATGTGAACTTTCAACGTTCTTTGCCGTCGAAATTCTCTTTCATTCTCGTCATATTGTTTATCATCAATAAACCAGTCCCCCGACGCTTGACCATCGATTTTAACTATTCACTGTCGTCGTTTACATCAATTATCACAATTTAATTTGGTTTTAACCTCGAAAAATACATTGAAAACTATTTTGTATTTCGGTGTTGAAAAACGAAAGTTACCCGAAAAGGAATGTGCGACAACAGAAAAAGAATCAATATTTTTTTTGCACACTATTTCTTGCGTTGTCGGCAATGAATTAAATGACATTTATTTTATTGGATGAATCTAGCTCTTATAATGGTTAACGTCATCGACTGGTTACTGCCTGGATTATTAATTTTGTGGATTTTTCCAATCATTTCAGGAAACTTCGACCGGAGGATTTAATTCAATATACAATTACAGAAAAGACGGATAAACGCGCGGTTAGAGCACATGTGAATGCAGCTTTTTTCCGGCAATTACGAGAATTATTAGGTAAAAAATTATGAGAATCTTAGCGCCTGTTGTCCAAAATTAAATTTGCCAAAGACCTAATTACTTTTGTCGCTTTTATCGATTGATCCCCAAAATAGCAAAAAAAAAAAAATTTTGTTTGACAGGCAACAATAAATAACAGAAGGCCACGCAAGATTGACTAATCCATCAATCATGATTTAAATAATATTTAATTTAGATTTGGTTGCGTTCAAATTATATTCAAGAATCTTCGCTTGCCATCGGTTTCCATTTTTGATTCACATTAATGTTGTTTTTTTTTTGCGTTTTTCTTCGCAAATCGATTTTGAATAGTCATTTGGGTCTCTCAAATGGTGAATGTCAATTTGTTTGAATCAATATGTATTAAAGTAGACATTGGATGGTGGATAATTGAACCCAATCCAATCTTTCACATCAAAAAAGATTTATATTTCTATGAAATTGGTTGAATTATTATTTTCATCATTGTGAATAAGTCATTTAGCCAACAGCCATCGACTAATAGACCGATTTAAACGATTATTGTTATTTTACAATTATTATTATTGAGATTCAATCGATGGTCGAGCTATTGCTGAACAACCCCACCACATATCCTAAAGTTTTTTGTTTTTTTATTGGGTATTCGATGATTGTAATTGAATATTCAAATTGTTAACCTTTTTTCTTCGTTACGACGACACGTTTTGCGTATATTGGTTTCACTGACGTTCGTCAATGAACCAGAAATGATATTTTTATTTTCGTTTGTTTTGATCATCATGGAATTTGATTGTGGCGATTATAGAATACAAAAATTTCATATGTATGATATGCAGGCGACTGTTGTTCTAATCGGGACGGAGAAATAGCTTTTGCTCCGAGAAATCAGACGCAAGCTAAATTCATTATCAAATAAACGATATATTCCGAATAACATGAATTTGAAGTCGATAGTCGATACGCAAACTCATGCTTCATTTGCATATATGTATATTTTATTTTCTTTTTTTTTTTCATTTTTAAAGAATTTCATAATTTACATAATGATTTTTGCCTTTCGTTTATTGAATGTGGAATCAACAGATTCAACAAAACAGATCTGTTCAGCTATAAATCAAATTGATTTTGCAATCATCAAATGTCTTATAATATAAATAATAAATAATAAACAATCATGGGTCAGTTTAATGGTGGATGATGATTATAAATTATTCACTTTCACAATATTATGGCAGTTACCATTTACTGCGCTTCGGTTTCCACAAACGAAATGTTCAAGGTTTTTCTGTGCTGATGGTGCAATTAGTTTTGTGTGTTTGTTTATTTTTCCTCAACATGAACATTAACATGAACCAAGACATCATCATTCAGTTTGACATTTTGAATTTGAATTTAATTTCAGCTATCATTATACCAAGAGCATGGAGCAAAGAAACGGGGCTCTTGGCATTGATAGCCGCCTCTTTGATAGCCCGGTCAGCGAGTGATATTTGGATGATTCAAAGTGTAACAATTATTGAAAGTACTATTATTCAAATGGACCGAAAAAAGTTCATCAACACTTTAATGAAATATTGTGCGGCTTTGCCTCTGGTAAAAATATCCAATGTCCAACCATTCCATTAATTGGCTTGATCCTTGTTTTCATTATATATTTTTTTCATTTATTTCAGATTTCCGTTATTAATAACGTTCTTCGATGGTCCATTGGTGAATTGAAGCTGAGTTTTCGAATCAATTTGTCACATCACATGTACAATCAATATCTTAAGTACGTTACTCTCTTCGTCTGGACTTGCCATTAGATTATCAGAAATTAATGGAATATTTTTTTTTTTTTGTATTTTCAGAGGATTCACATATTACAAAATGTCCAATTTAGATAATCGAATTTCGAATGCTGACCAGCTGTTGACCAATGATATTGATAAATTTTGTGAAAGTGTCACCGATTTTTATTCCAATGCCAGTAAACCATTGCTTGACATGATCATTTATATGTATCGATTGACTTCCAATATTGGAGCAAAGGTAATTTCGGAACCAAATTATCTTTGAATTTGAAATATTCACTTTTAAACAAAATATTAATTTGTTTCATTCAGACGCCGTCGATTTTAATGCTGTACCTTTTCTTTTCGGGTGTACTTTTAACTCATCTGCGGAAACCAACAGGTGAGACTTCAAGTATTTTTTTTTTTTTTGTGGTGATGGGTTTTCATGAGCTTTGCTTTTCGAATCAATAGGGCGTCTAACGGTTCAGGAGCAAAAGCTAGAAGGAGACTATCGTTATGTGAATAGCCGATTAATTACAAATTCGGAAGAAGTGAGTCCCATTTATTTTCTCACAATATTATCTATAGATAATTTGATTGAAATTCTGAATTTCAGATTGCATTTTATCAAGGCAACAATCGCGAAAAATTGACAATTCTTGCCAGCTTCTCAAAACTTACTCAGCATTTGCGTAAATTTCTTGAATTTAAAGTTGGAATGGGCATTGTTGATAACATGATTGCAAAATGTAAGTTCCTTTATTTGGACTCAAAATCTCGATTCAATTAAAATGTCTTAAGTCAAATTCGATTTTTTTTTTTCAAATTTCTCAAACAGATATTGCATCAGCGGTTGGATTCTATACTATTTCGTTGCCGTTTTTTACAAAAAATCATCCACAATTAACAGGCAGTGAATCACAACGATTAACTTATTATTATACTTATGGGCGAATGCTATTGAAACTGGCCGAGGCTCTGGGTCGTTTGGTGATGGCTGGCCGTGAGTTATCACGATTATCTGGTATGACAGCTCGTATGACGGAGCTAAAGCAAGTTTTGGCCGATATAAATAATGGAAATTATCAACGTTCATTGGTTAGCAATTCAAGTAGTGCTGACACTGATATTGCACCATCGAAAGGTAATAAATTATGATTACATATTTTGATAATGGTAATCGATTTATGATTAATTCTAAACAATTTTCATATTTGTTATAGGTTTGATTGCATTTCAAGATAACATCATTAAATTTGATTCGGTTCCACTTGTAACGCCTAACGGCGATGTATTAGTGCGTGAGCTAACATTTCAAGTGCGATCCGGTGAAAATCTATTAGTTTGTGGTCCAAATGGATGCGGAAAGTCAAGTTTGTTCCGTATTCTGGGCGAATTATGGCCATCTTGGGGTGGAAAGGTCACAAAACCACCACGAGGCAAATTGTTCTATATTCCACAACGTCCATACATGACATTGGGTACGTTGAGAGATCAAATAATTTATCCACACACAAAAGAAGAAATGAATAGACGAGGTCACGGGGATGCTGATTTAGTAAAATATTTAGAATTAGTTCAATTACAATATCTGCAAGTACGTGAACGTGGTTTAGATGCAGTAGAGGACTGGATTGATGTCCTTAGCGGAGGTAACAAAGTGGAATGATTATAGTGGAAAATTTTCATATAAAAATACGTTTTGTATTTTCTTCAGGTGAGAAGCAAAGAGTCGCAATGGCCCGCCTCTTTTATCACAATCCACAATTTGCGATCCTCGACGAATGCACGAGTGCCGTGTCTGTTGATGTTGAGGTAATGGAAAAGCCGCAACTTTTGTGATAATTTCCAGATTTTTATTTTAAATGAATTTTTATCCTAGGGTAAAATGTACGAGTATTGTCGGAAGTCGAACATCACACTATTCACAGTTTCACATCGGAAATCACTCTGGAAATATCACGAATACTACTTACAATTTGATGGTCGCGGCGCCTATGAATTCAGTCGCATTGATGATTCAAAAGAACAATTCGGATCGTTAATTTTTTTTTTTTGGAATTTATTTTCTTCTCTAAAATCAAATTATGGCCTCGGGTACAATTCTTATGAAGAAGCTAGTTGTTTTCAATAAATTATTCCATCAAAAACTGCAGTCGAGTGGCGTTTTTATTCTTTGTTTCCTTCACTGAAAAAATCTAATCGAGAAAAAAGCGAAAAGTTTCATTCATTTTCTTCATTTCTATTTATCGCACATTATACATTGTCATTACATTCAATCGATTGATTTCACCATCCTTAATATCTACTTTTATTATTCGAATTATTATTAATTTTTTCGCTCATAAATCCGTTTCTCTTTCCAAATGATACTGGGCGATATTTGAACTCGAAAACTGGCTCCAAAATCTTTCAAAGGGATAAAAAACCTTGAGAATGGGCACAAGAAGTGCTAAGTTGTTTTAGTCATGAGTCGAGATTAATTCTCGGTTTGCTGTACATAAAGTCGCCATATTTCAATAAAATTCATATTGAAAATGAAATGAAGGAAGAGAATGGAGTCGAAAAATTGAAATAAAGTTAAGAAAATTGTACTGATTTTATGGGTGAAGGCCCAACAAATCTTTGTAATTATTGTTTTTATTGTTAATATTATCAATTTAAAAAAAAGATTGCACAGAATTTTCGTTCGCTGAATCCAAACTCATGCATCGGTCGAGACAGAACAGATGTCAAACATAACCAGGAACCAATATCCTAAACAAAAAATTAAGAAAGGAAAGAAAAAAATGAAAGAAATCAAAAGAATAAAACATATTTTGAACTAAACTTCCAATTTATTCTTCAATGCCTCCAAATTAAAAGAGATTAACAAAATAAAAATTATTCTAATATGTGTAAAGTGTGAAAGAGCTACTACTGTTGAATTTCCTCGACCGAAAAAAAAAAGAATAAATGAAAAAACACCCTTGAAACTAGTATTCGCGAAACTCAACATAAATCAACAACTTGAATTGAAAAAAAAAAACACAAATTTCGAAACGAAAAAAATTTAATTTGTGTGAAAAGGACATAAGGTCAGCTATCACCGATCAAAGTTCCACGCAAGGCTAATCAAGGCGAAAAACAAATGATATATTTAATTAATTTTAATCAAAACAGCGAAAAAGGAATTATTGAGTTCTTTGTCTTCAAGAATCGCTTTCAGGTAATAAATTGGCAGCCAACAATGGTTATACAATGTAATAATAATTATTATAATGATCGAAAGGATAAACGAATTGAAAATTGAAAGAAGAAAAAAAAAGCTGCTTATACTCATACAAATTTCTCAAAATCTGAATGTGGAATTTTCGAATCCGACATTGAAATTTTGACAGTCTCAATATTGTAATAAAGTAAATATTCAAAAAGGGAGCGAAATAAATTTTTTTTTCGGAACAAAGTAATTGAGCTCCTCACGTTAGTGATTTTCTATTTTAAAAATGAAAGTCTTAAAGTCTTCATTTAAATAGAATGGAAAGAAAAAAAAATATTGTAAGGAGCTCAGTCAAAAAGGATTTTTTTAAAAAAAAGTGTAATATTGTACATGAAGAAAATGAGAATTTTCTCGTAACAAGAGAAATCAAAACAAATTTTGATGGCCTCTCCGTCTCGATGACAAACTAATAATTTTGGAATACGAGGCACATCCGAAGGAAAAACAAAAGGTGAAAAAATGCTTTTGATTAACAAACAAATGGATTCAGTTCAGCGCTCTTTTGTCATACTCTATGAATTTACGAAAGAGCCAATCAAAAAATCCTTTGTACGCTTGGCCATTACATTATTTACCATATTTACGATATTGTTTTTCATTTAATTTCCATTTCTCTTAAGCTTTAACTTAAATTTTAATCATAATATTTGCGATTCCTTATTTTAAATCTATGTACTTTTACGTTATCCTAAAACCAGTAATTTCATTTCAAAACTTGTTTCGCCTTAGATCTTCTGGTATTGGATTTCATATAATTTGTTGTTGTTGTGTCGAAAAAATTCTTGTCATTTGCCAATAGTTTCTGTATTTGTTTTTTGTGTTTTTTTTTCAATGAGAAAAAATGACAAGAATGAGATCTATTGCTACAATTCGATGCAATCGGTATCATTCGAATGTGAAAAAATGTCCATATTAAGCAAGTGTATTCACTTGTTCAACGATAGGATTCGATGGCAAGCCATCAACACTTGCCGAAATAACACTTGTATTATTGGCTGAATCATTTTGATTGGTTGGATTTGATGATGAATTGGATGTGGTTGCTGTTGCAGCAGCTCCTATAATTCGTCCACCATACGGTGCCGAACGAAGTTTTCGGGCTTCACGCCGTTCACGACGTTGCTGCATCACCAAACGCAATTGATCCAATTTGGTTTTTGTTTTAGTATTTTCCATTTCCATATTGCTACATTTTGTACAAATTGGCGAATTTGTTAAAATTATCGATTGATTCATGGCATTTGCCAACAATGGTGAACACATTGATATATCATTTGATGAATTACGAAAATCAAAATTGCTTGACACATTCGATGAATCTAATGACGAATTTGACGACAACAAACTAATGTCGGCATTGTTTAAATGGGCTATTTGATTGGTGGTGGATATTTCCTTGGTTGGTGTTACGGGAGCCGAACTACTTAATAGTGGCATTTGACATTGGCGACAATCAATTGAAATGAGCTTCGATATCGGTGTGGTCGGCAATGAAGCTGATTTTGATATAATTCTATGCTTCAAATCATTGGTAACTATTGTTGATGCACTTCGATTTCCGCTACTACGATGAGCACGAATGCAGTCAACACTGCATTCACCAGATTTTTTTGATAGTGGTGAACATTTTGTGCATTGACTACGTGAATGGCCTGGTTGGCTTACACTGCTTCCACTACCATTTGATCGCTTTGATGATGATGATGATGCCTGAAAAAGATGATTTTTGTTCAGTTGATAATAATAATTGTATGAATAATGTTGGAAATTGGGTTTGATTTCATTATGATCACTTACATATTTGCTGGAACGTGAACTATGTGCCGGTTCAAAGCTGATTCGTGCTCCTCGGCTATAATGCGGTGTTGCACTGAGCAAATCATTCAAAATATGAATAACGGTTGAAATATCACGTTTTGGACGCCCAAATCGATCTTGTAATGCTGGATTCAATGTACCAGAAAATGTTCCTGAGTAAATGCCACGTCCATGGTTTCGCATTGATTCAATTACTGCGCCTGAACCAAGACCATTACTAGCGCTACCACTTTGTTGAGATCCACCACTGCTCGATTGCACATTGCTGGTGCTGGTGCTGCTGCTGCTGCTGGTACGTGATCGTTTTTCTTCTTGCAATGCACTAACTGTGGATTCACCTTTGGAACTAAACACTTCTTTTGATAGTTTACGCAATGTTTTTGTTAAATTTCTGGATGCTTCGGCCAACGTTTCCGTTGTACCTGTGACAACGTCATCGACACTACTGCCAGCAGTTGCATCAATGATGCTTATCGATTGATCGATGGCTGGTTCTTTATTTACGAATTTGGTGGCTAACATTTTGGCAATTGCCTGCTCTTTGTTTGTTAATATTTCAGAACTCTTTGTTCGGCGTATGTGTGCGGTACTTGTTGAACATTCGCCAACGTGTTGGGATGAGCTTGAGTAATTGAATGATTGGTTCTTTGAAATTGGATTGTTAATGGTTTTGTGAAGAAATGCCGACGAACGTGTCACACTTTTCAGTTCGGATTGATTTAAGTGCGTCCGTTTATGCACCACTTGCGAATAAGTTTGTGAATATTGACAATTCATATCACAGCCAATTCTGTTGCCGTTGTCATTGTTTTCGATTGATTCACATGGGCACGAGGTAGATTTGCTGCTGTTTGATGTTGGCTTCAAATGAATACTTTTCAATGAAGATGCATTCAATGGACTCGAAACTAAATTCGACAAAGATTTAATTGGTGATTGTTCAATATCACTCGTATCCATATTATTATCTGAAATTAATCGATTTGTTGCATCTTCTTGGCGTTGTTTCACCTTTTCCAATGCGTTAACAATTTGACTCAAATCTTCGAGATTATTTTTTGATGGCGATGAATCTGCTGAATTTGAGGTTGTACCGCAGTCACCGCCGGTTGCGATAACATTGCTGAATTTTATTGGTGAGGCTAATTGATGGGATGACGTTGATGGTCGATTTGAATGGCTCTTTGAACGATTACCAAATAAATTTAAATTGCTGAGGCTTTTCATGTGCTTTAAATGTTTGGCAACATCACGCGATGAATGACCACCGGTGCCCAATGATGGTCCCGATGTTGATGATGCACTTGACGATGAACCAGTCGGATTGACTGTACTCAATTGTAATTGAATTAACATCATATGATCGCCCAGTCGCATGCTTAGGTTCAATGGTGTTTTGCCGCTAAGAAAATCGTTGACCTGCGAATCGTTTAACGATTCTAGCGCTTGCATTACTGTATTCTCTGGCCGTTGTGCCTGCAAAATAAAGAAATCCATAGTTAGCACTTTTTACTGTTCAAATGTTATTTCAAAGAAATGTTAAAAATAATTCGTCTCGTTTTTATCTAAATGTGCTTAAATTTACTGTTATTTAACGTTTCATTGATGGTTTTTGGTACTAAATTAATCGAAATGCTCGCATTGCTATTGAAATAAGGAGAATTGCAATTTAAATTCAAAATGATGATGAAAGAAAAAAAATGAAATCGTGAATGGAGCGGAATCGACATCAATTTGACTTGACTACGGACGACTACAATACACTTCAAATGCTTTTTAATTTTGAATTAATTTCTATTTTCCGAATGATTTCGTCACAATATTTGTTCAATAGCTGAATCAATCCAAAATATCCGCTACTCATTTTCATTTGCAATCAAATGAACGTACGCAATCCGTAAATAAAATAATGCGCAAAATAAATTGAAGAATATCAGTAACCGTATTAACGGGACATCTCGTAATCTATGTCAAGTCGCGGTTCATGAATAAAAAATAAAAAAAAAATGTAATGTTTTTATTAACTGTCACAATTTATTGTATTTCTACATAGAAATTCAATTCATAGGCTGGCCTTACTGTTCAATATTATTTTTTTTATTCATTTGAACATTTCAAATTGTCCGAGTCATTATTATGAATGCGTCGAATCGAATTGAACGGTGAATGTTTTTGAATATTTGAACGCGAATGCCAACGAGTGATATTCATTAGAGACTGTTGCTGATGCAAAGACGTTCATTTATCATTTGAGCCATTGTAACGGCTCTTTTCAATTCTCTCCGAGGACATTCACTCATGAATAATAATAATTGTAATCCAGAAATTAATAATCATTTTTGGTTTCAATGGATTTGTGGCCAGACGGGTAAAAACGGTCGAATTATGATTTACCCATGCGACCAGCGACCAGCTACCAGAAGCTATGATCTTTCAAAATTATCTATCATACATTTGCTTAGATGCGAGACTATTATTATGCTTATACTCAGTAGATGCTCATGTATGTGTGTTGCGTGAGCATTGAGCATTGACTGAAATAAACCAGAATAAAAGAAGAAAGAACTGTATAAATCTGTTGTTCTCAAGACATATTCCACTGTATAATAATAACTTTTATTGAGCAAATTGAACGAGAGGAACGCACACGAGGAAAATGAAAAACGTTATGCTAATGTTAGCTTGGTCTTACTCATAACCGGCGCTAAACTCGATTTGTTTCAATGTATTCGTTTTCTTTTTACATATTTGGAACTAAATTCCGATTTCAATTAAATAAGAAAAGAAAAATAAAGAAGAGGAAAATGAAGGCCATGACAAGATAACTGCAAATGTTCAAGCCAATTGCACAGATACTAATAATAATAATAATAATGTGAGAGAACGAGGCATAAGACATTGTGAGCTGTGCTCTAATTAAACATCTTAAAACGGTTGTCTGCGTTCAGTTAATTTTTACCGATTTATTCTATTTTGTCTGTTCTTGTTTTTTTTTGTTTCATTTGCTCACTCGGCTAATCGCAACCATTAGCCGTTAGCGATTAGCCAAAAAGAAAACAAAAGAAAATTGCATTAGATTGACAATTTAGACTGGTAGCTTTAAATTTCACGAAAATATTATAATTACACGCGGCTTGGGTGCGTGGTATTGTCCGTTGAATGTATACAACATCTTTCAGCATATGATAGTTACAATGCGCATTCGTTCATTGTTAAAACAACAAAGACGTTCAATGCGTCCGAAAAGAGTGAAAAAAAAAATTCATTATATGACTAACAAAATTTTAAAGAATCCCATTAAAAACCCGTTAAAATTGAGCGTCGGACAAGATTTCGAATGTATACAGTTCTGACTCTGTGAGATGAGATTTCATTAGTATGCTATTATTGCGGAATCCAAACTCAACTGAATCGGCCAATCGGTCGGTCGGCATTTTCAACACACATTTTACGCATCTACATGTATGTAATACCGTTAACAATGTACACCATCCATACCCCAACATAGTAAACGACTGTCGTTAACTCTGAAATTTTGAATGCGTAATTCAGCCAAGATTTTGTTTTATTGAACATTGATCAATTTAACTTTGAAAGAAATAAAAAAGCAGACAAAAAACATTCAGAATGTAATACTGTGCGAATGAAATCGCAGACTGTAGACTGCAGGAGCCTTTGCATTCATCGAAAAAAAATTATTTTATTTACGCAATCGCACAAGCATTGATAATAATAATAATAATAATAATAATAATAATATACATTTGGAATGCATTTGTGTGGGCTGAAAATTAAAGGAAAATATTCGCGATCACATCATAATCATATTCACAGTATTTGTCACGCGCTCCATTTCATTTCTAGTGAACGGAATGTATGCATGCTGGTGTGTGTTACCAAATTAAATTATTCTTGTATTCAAATTAAGCTAAAAGTTCAATTTTTTTTTTTTTTTTTTCTACAAGTTAATTGGAAATTCCTTTCCAAATTGTAATTACTATTTATCAGCGATCGAAGAGCATTGCCATTACATTATTCAGTACTTTTTGCCGAAAGGCTTTTACAAATAGGCCTTTCAAATCGAATGGCAAATTGTTCGAGAGTAGTATTATTCTGTACAGTTCAGCATTCTTTTTTTGGTCTTGCTCTCTGGATAATGAACTCGGTTGCTTTCTCATTTCAAAACGAACAAAATGTTATTATTAGTATATGTATATTATGCATATATATATTGTTCGAACAAGATACTGTTTCAACAAAATTCAAAATTGCCCGATTTCACAATCAATGAAAAAAAAGAAAACCAAAAAGAAAGCGAGAGTCTTTTTTTTAATTTCGAGTTTTTTTTTCTCGTCATGCATAAGCGTTTTTTTTGTTTTGTTTCTTCAATCACCGTGAAAATATCGTATGTAATGGTATGAGCATTGGCCCATGTTTGATCTATTGTTGTGAGAACGGTGTACGTACGGTTCGATTGTTGTTGGTTGCACATATATGTGTGTGCGATTCGTTATACATTTTTAATTTTTGTTGTTTTGTATTTTTGTGTTTGTAGTTTGTACAGGCACTGGCTCACTACTGACAACCGGGAATGAAACAGAGATGTAGTTGTTCACCTTCATCCACTCAAATCTTTCAAACACAGGCATGTGGTTTAAAATACATACAGTTCATACAGTTGTTACATATTTCTCTTTTGTTGTTTCGTTGAAGTTTCTATGTATAATATTTAGTAGTTTTGTAAGTAGTTTAATATGGGAACCAGAAACTACAAACGAAAATTTGTTCTTCATGAGCAAATTTGAATTCGAACAATGATGATGAATAGAAAAAAAAATTCACTGTTAAGGAAAATCGATCGTTCAGTGACAGAATTTTTTGATAAAATTATTTTGTGCAATGATTGAAAAATGCACGTATGAATTTCGCAAAGCAAAAACCTATTTTGCGAATTTGCTTTTGAGTTCGAGTTAAAAATAATTTGGCTGTATAACAGATATTTGGTTTTCTCAGTTGATAGGCATAAGTTGAGAAAAAAAAACCTCGATTCAAACAGGAACAATGAACAATATCGACCAGATGCACGTTTTCCGCAAAATTCTTTACCTGCATTCATTTTGCCTCATTTTTCCGTGTCATTTTCAAAAATGAATCGTTTGTTAGTTAGACGAATTTGAAGCTTTTTCCTTTGCCTCACCTGAATTCTGTCCGAAATACATGAGACATGAGACATGAGATATGAGCACATTCATAAATTTGAGATCGAGTCGAAGAAAGAAGTAGAAAAAAAAACCTTGCATTATTGTGTGAATTGTTGTGAATAGCAACCATTTTGTGTGAAACACACACATTTTTTGCCATTCGTAATTCGTTGTTCGTAATATGATTATTATAAGTGAAGTGAATTGAAAAAACAGTTCTGTTTCTTTTTCTTCATTTTTCTTTCGTCTTCAAATCAACTGAATACTGCTGTTGAATAAGACCAATGTTATGGACGCAGCAAAAAATAACTCCTTTTGTAAACGGAGATTTGGTTGTTTGGTTTTGTTTGGATTGGATTCCTCGATGTATTTGTATCTGTAGCGAGTAGGCAGCAGTAGCGACAACAACAACACACTTTTAATCGAATCAACACACAAAATAATTGAGCATTTTTGCATCGCAGTTATAAGAAACGATATTATGTAAATAATCAAAAAGAAAAGTCACCCGCAATGCAAAGTGAAAGCCATAATCCTCTTTCTACTTTATACTCCGATTTTCAGAGAGATTTGGATTCAATGTTAAATATAATCCATCCAGGAAAAAAAAAATCATATGAAATTTCCAAAAACAAAAACAACAAAAACTCTACATCTGCTCAATGCATTTTCATCAACAGGCCAAAAAATGAGGATTGAATGAAAGAAAAAAATTCAACACGACAATAATACAATATTAAACTCGATAGGCCCACTCTTATTTGGAAATTTCATGCAACCATTGAAATGAAAGTGTAAAAATAACCAAAAATTATAATAACTATATAAATGTGTTTGTGTGTGTGTGTGTCGGTCGGTCTGATCAGCTAACCAGCAAACAGTATATAGCTTTCACATATGCCTCCGCTCAATTTGTAGCCATGAATCATTCAAGAAGAAAATCTTCATCGAATGCCTTTTTCTCGTATCATTTTTTTTTTCGGGCCGATATATAAATTATTCATTTTCTTTCTTTCTTCTATGGGCTAACTAAGTGGTTTTTTTTTCTTCGAAAAGAAAGAAGATAAGTGTCGCAGCCTTCATAGAGCGCCAATGGAGTATGAAAAAGAATTGATTAGATCACATTGATTTTAAATTTGAATTTGAATGTAAATATGTAAAAATATTTCCGACAACAAAATCGCCAATATATGTACTAATGCCCATTATACATTAAACATTTTGTTAATATTAAATTTATTGGAGTCAAGTTCAACTTCATTTCGCCGATTAACTGAAAGCACCGAAACACTAAATTATTTATACAGCAGCTATAAAAATTGTGTTAAACGCTATCAATGAATATATAAAATATTTAGAATAATATTTACCAGGAGGCCAGTTTCAACATTTGGTAACAGGATTATTCTGGATCCATCTAAAATGCCATTTTCTTTCACGGACGTTCCGTCAAGTAGCACTCTGTAAAATAAAATAAAAATGAAAGTTATTTGCCTGTGAAATAATAATAATATTTGCTTTATCAAAGCTTAAATAGAATGTTTAAAATAAGTGTGAAATCACATGAGCAAACGAATACGCCCTACACTTATTTCTGGCTTATCATCCATATTATTTTCGCATTTTATTAACATGTTTTGCTCGGAATATTTCCATCCCAAATTTCTTGAAATCATGAGAATGTTCAGATTTAAATGATGTTTATATGTGGGCATTTGGCATATGACATTCGAACAATTCGTTGAATTCAAATATGCTTGAGAAGGAATAAATGGTTTTCGATATTTTATTCATTTTTGGAGATTCAGACTTCAAGCTCTATGCACCATTTACGAAATATGTAGTTATTTCGCTTGTAATGCAAGAAATTGCTCATTTCAAATCTCAAATACGCATTTCGTATTGAATCCCCCGATCGATAATAATATAAAATTAAATTATATCGAAGCAGATTTAATTGTAGCGATTGCAATTATTTTCGATTCGATTTTTGGATTCGTTCCAAACGGAATTTTCGTCGCATCGGTGAATATAATCGAAACGGAAATTGCAAAAAAAACAACAACAACAAAGAGAAATAAGTAAAGTTAGAAAGTCGTTTGAATTTTGGATAACGAAAAAATATAACAATAATAAGTCACGGTTTTTTGCGTAAATTTTATTTCGACGCGCTACTGGCAATGCTATTTGCTGTTGACCAAATTTTTTTTAAATTTAGATGTGACGTGCGTGTATCTGTGCACGTATGCAATACACATTTTTCGATAATCTCCCATCTGTGTACAGTGTACACAGAGTTTTCCAAATGTGCGAGCAATTCAAAGTCACACACAAACACAAAACAACGCATCGTTTATCGTTTCATACCCTTCCAGTACGGGCACGGTGTCAATTATGTACAATGTGTGATGTGAGAATACAAGAAACCTATGTAAGAGACGAGCACTCACATCTCATTCATTTGGGCTCGATGAATGTAAGGATATATTTTCGACGTGTACATATATGAATCGGATGACTGCTGAATGCTAAGAACTGAGAATGAAGACTGTACATTGTACATTGTACACAAAATATAATCATCGCCATGAATCAGGTTTTTTTCGGTTTGAAATCAGTTTTCAAAAATTGAAATGAGCATAATTTCAATTCGTTTAGAAGAATGGCGTCGAATGTACGAGATGCAAATTCAATCTTTATTTCTTCTCATACATATTATTCTCTTCCTCTGTTTTCCAGTTTAAATTTATGTCGAACGAATATGTTGTAAGCAAGCCATTGAAATAAAAAAAACTCTATTTGGAAAGGGTTTAAACGCATGGCAACCGCTTTCGTCGTCATAAAATCATTCAATCACAATGACGTTACCAACGATGATCTCATGTGACACACTCTATCACATACCTGAAAGCAAGTCAATTTTCAGCTGCTCCTCGCTAGCATCTTGCTGAACAAGTTGCTTGCTTATTATCCTGCTCATTCGGTTCCTCCTTGCTCAAGCAGTTTTTTCTTGCTTGAACAAGTTATCCTGCTCGAGCAAATCAAACCTGCTTAAGCAAGAAAAAAGTGCTTTAGCGAAGATTTTTTTAGTAGTCATAAAGCTTACCCAAGATCAGATAGATTGCAGTATTGTCAAATGGTTGAAAAATGATAAAAAGTATGAGAAGATAAAAAATCGATTCATTTAAAAAACGCTGAGCCTTTAATAATACTACGCATATTAAATCCAATATTTGGATAACTTGCTCAAGCAAAAAAAAATTGCTTGAGCGAGGAGGAACCGAATGAGCAGGTCAACTTGCTTGAGTAAGTTGGTAACTTGCTCCTTGCTTGACGTGAAATTTCCCTACTCCTTGTTCAATCTGCTCGCTCATCCTACTTGCTTTCAGGTATGCTCTATCACACCACACCACTATTCAAGTGTATTATTTTTTTCAGCAAAGATAAGAAAAATCTGTTTTTAGAATTTTGATCAACTTTTGGATTTTGTCCTGTGTTGGTTTCGAATGTTGTATTCTTGCCCTTTGATCTTTGTGTGATGGAACCAAATGGTTGTCATAGTTAACATTTTTGCGTTTAATGCTTTTTCAATAATGATTAAAGCGCTATTTTCTTTACCGTCTCCACGTCCCGCTCACACGACAAATCGATCCAATTGTGACGCTTCGATTGAAATGGTCACCAATTGGATACGTATGGCCACAACTAACAATGAATAATAATTATCACCAAAGTATTCATTAGCCAGAGAGAAACAATTTTTCGAAATCATTCAAAATGGTTGCAAATCAACAACTTGAAAAAACAATCGAATTCAAAATTATTATTTATTTTAATGTCATTGCAAGTTTTGATTTGTTGTCTTGCACATATTTCTGTCTCTGCTAAGGTTCCTCTCTGCTATGTAGGTTGAGTGTTTGTTGCGCGTTGTTAGGCAATACAAACTACAAATTACACATTCACATTCGACTCATCTACCCTTAAATCGGCACAATATTACATCAGATCCGCTGTCCATCTCGAAACGAAAATTATTTTAAAAATTCGTTTTTTTTGTCGGAACGATTGTTGGATGAATAAAAAGTATATACTTTTTTATATAATAAAATGTGATCGTTTCGTTTTGGTCATGAAATCGTAATCTAACGACCAACGACCGATTCTGAATTCATACCAAATGAACTGAAAATACGTGAAATGATTCACGTTGGTCTCTCTGAAATTCGAACATATATCGCGGTCTTTCACATTCTTCATTGGGTTTTTGTCGGAAGAATTCGTTCGTTTCCCACATGAATATGCGCATATATTTAATATTCAGGTATTCTAACGTATAATCGAAATTGAGAAATGGAGAGAACAAATGCAAAAAAAAAACATGGCGTCATTAATTTCGAAATGGACATCGTAGACTGTCACAGCCGTCACAATCTCTTTCATCTCTCATACGTATTCATATTCATATTTCATCTGTTTTTTTTTAACAGACAAAAATGTGTTTCTTTCATCTCTTTTCGGAATTTGGCGAAATAATTCGTCACTCGCCATGCAGATAGAAATGGAAATGCGTGCGTGGTCTATAAAATCAGGAAATTGTGAATTCAATTTATTTAAATTCAAATGATTGCCATATTCAAATTAATTACGTTCCTTTAAATTGAAATGCTTTAATCTGATCTGTCCCTTAATTATGGGATTTCGAAAATGCTTGAGTTTATCACATGCGGTTCGCGTTTATTTCAAACATCGGCCAACATATAGTAGTATACAGATAAATACACACAGCAACAAACACAAGCGACAAATTTAACCGAGTGTGAGATAAGAAGGGGAAGAAAACCATAAAAGAAGAAAGACATTCAAATAGACGACAACGGATAACGGCAACGACATCGACTGATATTTCAAAATGGAATCGATGGACTACGAAGTTGGAATGGCTTCACAAAAAAATTTAAGCACATTCTATTTTACAATTTGAATTGGAAACATAAGAAAATTAGCGACTTATGAGCCCTGTAAAATGATGACCGTCCGAAAAAAGAAAAAAAGAAGAGAAATATTCAAATGCAGAAAATCAACTAAAAAAGACCTTCGCTGTTTATCAAGTTTTCGATTAAAATTTGAATTTTGAAGCACGATTTTCGTCGTCTAAAATTGCTGCCGCTGGGTTGAATGCAAAAGCCATGCCATATACAAAATGCAAAATTCAAATTTAGAAATGCATTTGATGAACCGACGAAAAAAAAAAGAGAGACGAATTTTCCGTTGGCATCCGAAAGGCACTTTCCTCACCTCGAACCTCGAACTATATCACCATATCGAATCGTCGAATATATATTGTACGTGTATGAATATCGAAATGAGAGTTTTGTTCATTTATTCGTACATAAGAGTGAGCAGCATTTCCCAAACTTTGTTTTCTTTTTTTTGTGTTTCCGTTTTTCTCTCTCTCTCTCTCATCTTTTATCACATATATGTATATAATGCTTTCAGTATTCAGTGCGAATGAATGCAGCAACTGTTCAGAGGCCTACGAGTTATAAGTAAATGGCGTCTCAACGTTCATAAAATGTACGCTTCGACAAAATCAAACAAAATGTTGGCTTTTTCATTAAAAAAAAAAACAAGGAGAGAAACACAACACAGAGTTTGTGTGAGTATTTTCATTTGCTTACGGCGGATGCTTTTTTTATATTTCACATATTTTTTTTCCATTCATTTTCTGTTCAATTCGATGAAGCGATTTATTGTAAGTTCATGGGATTATTTGTTGCTTTGATAATGGAATATGGACGATGGAGGTATATTATTATGAGCACCGAGCATAATATGCAATTCCGAAAACGAAATGTACCATAATTGCAAATGATTTTCTTATTGTTAATATCGGTCCTCGGTAACTTTCTCATCATCGATAGCATCTGCACACAATTAAACCCAATTAAACTGTGATTTGTATTGTGAAATGTCCGTTTAATTATGGCAAAGTCGATAAAAAAAAGAAGAAGAAGAAAAAAAACCGACGAGGCAAATTCGAGAGTTTATGCGGGCAGACTATTCGTTTGATTCTATTCGATACCATCATTTGCAAATGTTTTTTAAGGGACTCAAATATAAAAATCGAATCGATAGAATTGAAACCCCCAAAGTGTTTCACTTCTATGTGTTTGTTGTAAAATCAAATCGGAAATTCCTTTCAGTCAAACAAACCAAAAAAAAAAAAATACTCAATTTCAAGGCGTATAAAATATGGGAACGTTTATTGACTCTAATTATTATGTTTCATCATGAAGCCAAAGCCATCGCCAAAATCAAATGCTTCGCCGATTATTATATAAACACGTCACGTAAAATGCGTGTAAAATAGTAAATTGTTTACTGAAGAAACTGCAGTTGAACTCTGTGATACAAATGTGTTATGTGGTGAATGCACTTGTATGATGCCTCGATGCCTACACGTTTTGAAAGAGGCCTGCCAACGTACATTGTATATCGTGTATTGTCACATATATCTGTATATTTGTGTGTGTGTTTGTGTGTGTGTATGCAATATGCCTATCATCAATACATACATATGGCTGGCGTTGCAATAACACAAAACATATGCAAGAAGAAGCACAAATGATGAAAATGTACGCATCATCACCATGGTGAAGATATGCAGCCGGTGAATGAAACTCATGAGAGATGCGAGATGAATGAAGAGAATCTCAACGGACCGAATACTTATTCCCGAGAAGCAGAGCTTCAGTTTGAACCTTTTTTATTGTGAAACCACCCAAAAATCATAAATAGTCATAAATGTTTCCGAATGTGTGTTGCCAGTTAGGCATTGAACACGCGTATCAGCGTGTAATCAGCGCAATGAGGTTACTTTTTCGACAAAATATTGCGCAGTTTATGTGAAATATCTCTATTTCTCTATCAAAGAAGACACAAGCCATAAGGCAATTCTACGATTAGGAGAAGAAGAAGAAAAAAGCAACACACAAAACCGAAATATCACTAAGTCAAATTGCTCGGAAATCATTACATCACAAGAAATAGAAAGAAAATAGAACAGCAATTTTTTGATGAATTTTTCAATATTAAGTGTTCGATGAATCGATGAATGGCTGCTTATTTCACATTGTATTTTATTTTTGTATATTTGAATGGCGACAATGGAACTGTACTCAATTGTAATGTATAGCATTAATATAAAATAAATGAATTACAAATTTTACATCGCTGAACAGCTGTGTATAGTTGCAGTTGTGTTTGGGCCATTTGAAATGGCTTGTGTGTGGGTTAACGCCTGCACAAATACAGCACTCACATAAAAATAAAGTGATCAAGTTGCGAATGCTCGTTGCTCATCGCTCATTGCACTCCACTCATCAGTTCAGTTTACATATTACACATTACACATACATGGTGTATAATATTGCCTATGGCGTATGGCATTCAATGTATCGAGAATGGATGTCTCTTTTGGCCGAAAAAATCAACTGTACACTGTACATATTACGACTCTTCACACTAAACTCTCTGAAATTCGTATATTCCGAATATATATAAATATGTCGAACGAACGAACGAACGATTGTGTCGAACGCCAAGCAAAATGAACAAAACGAACAAAACGAATCGGACGATGGCCCGAATGCAACAATCATATTAAAATGTTGATAAACTCAGTTTTGATTTCAATGTGTAACCATAAACTGAACCCGAAACCGAACCCAAAACCAAACCAAAAACAAGATAAAAAAAAAGAGTCTAAACAGTAAAGTGATATGCATTTATGTATTGCTTTCTCATTCGTTTTGTTAACCAAATTGAGTTTTATTCTTCTTTTCTTTTTTCCGCCGTCAAATATCCCATTGTTAATGATATAGATTTGTGAACGATGGCAAAACAAAATGGCCGCATCTATCGCATTATTAAGTGAACACAATAATTCTCATTTCAATCTGGTGATTATGCGAAGGAGAAGCGAAAAGAAATTAAAAAATTGGGAATCCAACAACTGGATCCGATTTCCGGTCAAATACTTTAAGGGTATATCATGCATCTCGACTCTCGACTCTCTATACTTGACACACACGTGAAGCCTGTTTATGCATAAGTTACATTAGCGTTGCAATCGAATTGATGATTATTATTGCTGAAAATTTCAAATGTAAAGCCTTAATGAAATTGGCGTAATTTACATGAACTGAAATCTATTTTGAGCTGAATCGCTCGATTCCATTTTTCCGTGGGTTCATTATTGTATTTAAGATTTAAGCTTTTATATTTTCTAAAATATTATTATCGAAAATATGTAGTAAATCAACGGCCTCGCTATTAATGCACACGGCACACGCTGTATATTTGTAAAGAGCATCAGCATTGTGATCTGTAGTCTTTTCCAAAAAGCCAATCTAATGTGATATTTTCCTCTCTTTTTCTATCAGTTTTTATTTCAACAGCGTTCATTATTGTTTTTATTATTATTATTATTTGATACAAAAGAAGTTGATGCAACAAAAAATAAATTCGAAATGTTTTACTTTCGCTTTCGCACGATTGCGATTGAAGTAGTGAGGGAATAAATCGGAATATGTGATAATTACACATAGAAATCGCGTTGGTTTGTTGTTAGGTTTTTCTCTTTTTTGCTTCTGATATAAACATGAGATAACTAGGCGAATCGGGATCTCAACGCTCTCAATGTAATGTCTATTTCAATAAATCTTCATCGATAAAAAAAAAATTAAATATATATAAATCCAAATGGAAACACTGGGCGAATAGAAGTAAAGCATAAACATGAATATTAACGCAAAACATGATATTAAGAGTGATATAATTTTTATAGATAAAAGAAAAAGGAAACAATGAATAATTACTTTTCACGATGCAGTAAACATATTCGATCTTTGGCCACTTTCAATTTTTTGGCGATGATTTTTTTCAAATTTTCAACAGATATTTGTTGGTCAACATTCACCGAAAATGAACCACCGGTTGTCGTATTGATATTCAATGTAATTTGTGATAAATCAATGCCGCTACCACTGCCACACCCAACTTGTTGTTGAACTTCCTCGGAATCGCTGCCCATTTTTATTTTAGTTTTTTTTTCCTTTTGAAGAAAAGACGCTCTTTCTGTTAAATTTTATCTTTCCAAATGGCGATTGATCCTTTTCCGAGAATGCGTGCAACACGATGATTGGTTCAGAGTCACACGATACTTGAGAAGAAAAAAAATTACAATAAAGATATCGAAGAGCGAACAGCAGCAAATGGTAACACTTTTGTTGACTTTGAACTATCGGTCGATTTGTCATGAAAATTTTTTTGCTTTCAATTTTATCGTTTTTTGCTGTTCTTGCGTTTGCTCGATTTGAACCTTCTTTCTGAGAGTCAGCCAAATACTTTCACGTCATCTATACAATAATTATTTTATTAATTGTTTGTGTTGCCGAATTTCCAATTCATTCGTTTTACAAATAAATTGCGCAATTTCAAATCGAAGAAGACAAAGTGGCATAAATTTTAACCAAAAAATGAAACGAAAGAAAAACAAAATTCAAATGAAATTTGGAAGCTGTTGGAAGGTGTTTTTTTCTTCTCTGCTACACAGTGTGTCGTTTCGGTGCTTAGTTCATTTTTCATGCGATTCTTTTTTCTCTCTCTTTTTTTATTTTGGTTTTCTTCTTTTTATTGTTGGACTGTATGCGTCGCTAGGCACTCCGTGGTAAGAAAATACATATATTTTTTGAATACGCATACACAAATACACACACACAAACACAAACTCACATCCAGAAACCGTAAACTCAAATAATATTATAATCCAAATCTTGGCTCTTGGCTCTTTTATTGCACTTCAACCAATACAAGAACAAAACACTTTTGCAGTGTCTGTATTTTTCACACGTTTCACTCTCACTTGCTATCCGAATTCGAATGGCTTATGGCTTTGCGATTTCAGTGATCAAACAATGATTTTCGTTTTCTGTTTTTCTGCGTCTTTTTTTGGATACAATACATAAAATTCATTTATATTTTTTTTGTATATTTTTTATGTGTGAATTTTATTGGTGCACACCATCATCAAGATTTTATGGAATGATTCGTTTCCATTTTGTGTGGTTTGTTTTATTCAAAATGTTCTTACGCTCAAAATTGTCACTCGCATTATTATTTATGAATTTTAGAATTGTACAATTTTTTTTAGAATCTCCATTCGCTTCTTATTGAATTTTTTTTTCTCTTTTAACTTTTGTACTTTGCCTGCCAAGTCCAGAGTACTCGTGTCTTTTTCGTCGATGATAATTTTTAATTGTTTGAGTTTTTTTTTTATTTAACCTTCTATGGTTTTCACCAATGTACAATTGTTGAATTTCATAATGCCCTTGTGCTATTGCTTGCGCTCTTCATAGATGGTTTCTTTTTGAGGAGTTTCGTTTTTCGCTTCGCACTGCGATTTTTCAATTGAAATTTGTATATTTGTAATGGGAAGAGTTCCTTTGAAAAATTGCAACACTTGTGTAAAATCAGACAAAATTACCAGTTAATTTTCTCGTTATGTAATTGCGCTGCTTAAAAATTGTATTTACTTGGATCCAATAGTCCAATGAAAATTGAATCTTTCGGAATTTTTATTATTTTTTTAAATTTATTTTAATCTTGTTTTTCAACAGGAAAATGGTTTGTGCGATGTAATCAATTTGATCGGAACCACATTTTATTCTAGTTTACTGTAATTCGGCTATATGCACTGTGTTACAGCTATTATCCTCTCTCTATTTCTCTTTTTTTTTCTCTCGGCCTCTCTTATGGTCTTCTACACGAATAATTGTTGATATTGCAAATATTTATCGATTTTCTATTCACGATCTTCTTGAAATTTTATTTTATTTTATTTTATTTTTTGTTTTTTTTTATAACAATAGCATTTTTGTGAAATCAATCCACTAAAAATGCTTCACATGTTCAGCCTTAAATGAATTTCAAATAAATTTCAACGAAGAGCGCGACAATGAAGTCAGCCGACGTTCAAGGAAACAACTCAACTAATCGCCTTATACGCGTCGTAGCTATTTTGAACCTCATCACCTTTTTACCACTACAAATCATTGAATTAGTACACACACTCAAAACAGAATGCCAATATGCATAATACACAATGTAAAAATTTCAAATCAACGCGTTGAGCGACCGAGATGAATATACATACTTGTTTGGTTCGCTGGCTATGAGAATGATTTCAGATTTTAGATCAAGTACTAAACCAATTCATATACATACATACATACATACTGACACTCATACTGGCATACATTGACTGGCATTTTTACAGGTTTTAATATTTGGTGTAAAAAAAAACAGCTGTTAGTTTTCGTACACCGACTGTGGAACGTGTTGATACAGTTTGAAAACATCAAAACGCATTTATTTTGTTATTTGAATCGTTTTTTTTTTTTTTTCATTTGCATGGAATGATGAAATTATTGAATTGCGTTTTGATTCTGAAGAATAATAATTCCGAAGAACTGAATTATATGTTTTTGCGCTGAAATATTCAGTACCTGTTGTTGTATATCATGGCGCCATCTTGGGATGAGTACTTGAAATGTGGCATGAGTTACAAAATCTCTATGAACAATCTGAAAAGATAAATGACCCTTCAATCCTTCCATGTCCTTATATTTTAAAATAGTGCATGGGTTTTCCACAGGTTTCTTCTTTGTAATACTGAACAAAGCACATACTCCCAGTCAATTCGAAATGATGATGAAAAGTCCCAACAACATGATGACATCGAGCATTTTTTTAATCCTGATTCCTTCCCCATTCATAAGGTAAATGAATCGATGGATCGCCCATTCAACCAATCACTCTTCCGTATTGTATAGTTCTGTTTGACAACAATAATGTATCTGCTGTTTACTGTTTACTATTATGGTGTAATGTGCACAGTACTGTATCGTTAGCTCGGATAGAGTTATTTTTTTCGTTATTTGTTTTCAATTCCCCTGAATGATGGCCTTTCAATGTATGCGTATGCGCGAATCGCACGTTTTTTATTATTGAAACAGGGTACAAATTGGATGCTTAGTTTTTTTTTCAGCCACGGATGACAGAGATGGTGATATATATATTTCAGATCATTTGTTTTGCTATACGGTTAAATTGTGCGCGTTTCATTTATTTTGTTTAGTTGACGGATTGATGTCGAATATAAGAGTTGCGCTGCATCATTCGATAAAACGAACATTTTCTTTTTGTTTTGATTGGAAACTCAAAAGATTGCACCATTTTTCAATCGATTTCATATTTAAATAAAAAGTTTATATTTAATATCAGAAACTGAAAAAAAATAATCAAAAGTAAAATATTGATTTATCTCAATCGTTTCCGTGGAAAAAGGGGAAGAAGTGCATAAGTGCAGTTGTGTAGAGTGTTTTCTTTTCTTTTTTTTGAATTGTATTTTAAAACAAAAACCGAAAACAATTGATTTGAAGAAAATGAGCAATAAAAATATCAGAAATCATTGTTTGGATTGTGATGTAACAAATGGACATTGTAATAATGAGAATAGCTTAAAACATTCGAATCGATTGCCTGATTCAATTATAGATTATGGTAATGAAAATTTCATGAAAAACAATAATTCAATTAAGTGAATGCATGAAGCCAAATTGTCTGATTTAAATAAAGAATAACCAGCAAATTGGAATCCTCTTTCCTTCATTTACGTAACAATAAAATGTAGGCCTTGACCTTTTTGGCCATTGATTTAGACTATCCCATCTTTTTGTTGCAGTTATTGTAGCTATTTTTCATTTCACACTCATATATGAGTATCATATGCTATAGCCTATAGCTTATAGATGATAACAAAGAAGACAAAATGTTTTATCGATTTCATTTTTTTTTTGTGACTATAATTGGATTTGTTTCAGCTCATAATGGAACGTCGTCCCACTTTAATGGTGTAGCTGCACAGCGTCAAAGTACCAATCGACATTATAATAATTCAGAATTGCACAAAAATTCAACAATGGCACCAAATCCATACGCAAATGTTCCAGTGCCAAAAGTAATCACATTTGATCATCATACAAATCCATTTGTGTTTAAATGTAAATTGAGTTTTCTTCGGAAAATTGTGGTAAGTTCGAAAATTTTTTGAATTAAAATTTTCACTTGACCTTTTTGCTTTCAATCAAATGAAATGGCCAATCCAGCATGGTTGTGTATGGTCAACGGTTCAATTGTATTTGTGTTTACTTTCGATCACAAACGATAGAAATGTGTTTCTAGTTGTTATCATTTGGCATTGTTGCGGAGGGAATCGTTATTACGTTGCAATGAAAAATATGAATCATTTCATGAAGCTAAAATTAAATCAAGCAGCGAGCATTCAATTTTCATGGCTGGTGACTGGTTAAGGAATATATGCGTCAAATTAATATTTTGTTAAAGTGAAACAAATGCAAACTGATAACGGCGTAATCCACTCAATAACATTCACAAAACAATTGAACATCAGAAGTTCTGTCTTCTCTGCCAAATATATACGACGTTTTTCATGCAACAAAAATAAAACAGACACCGTTTGAAGTATTTCTGTTTGTCTGTTATCTATTTTTTTCGTTCTGAAAATATGTTCTTCCCACTCAAATATCGCAGTGAAACAATCAAATAAACTGCGCATACACAAATCTATCCATTTCATTCCATATTGTTCGTCGAATATTATTTGGATCGACCGGCAAAAAAAAAACAAATTCCAATGTATACGTTAATTGAACAACTAAACAGTTCATTTCAATCTTTATATATATATATATAGAATATTATTGCATACATACGGATCAACAGTTGTTTTGGTCATGAGTCATGACTAGTAAATGGTGAACCGCACTCCATTCAAACATAAAACAGATTATAATGATTTTCTTTTTCATTTCACAGACGTTAATTATGACAATATTCATTGTGCCATGCAGATTGCTCATAATCGTTAGTTTTTTGTTAATTGCATGGATTTTGGCATCAATTGGACTATGGGGATTAACTATGCAAGATTTGAATGCACGACCGATTTCCGGATGGCGAAGGTAAATTCTCATTTGAAATTCTAAAATTGTTTTATTTACCGAATCGGTGAAAGTTTGTTTGATCAGCGCACCGGCTGATCTGTAATGGATAACGCACGAGCGATGAGAAGTGAGAGTGCAAATGTTCTGGCAAATCTTTGTTTTCATTGTAATTTTATTTTCATTTGTTTGTGTTTACTGTTCGCTCGTGCAAATGATTGTGCCATTGTTTTTATTCAAAAATTTTGTATGTTGCGGCTTTGAATGACAAATATAGCACAGAAACAAAACAGAAAAAAAATTTCAATTTCGAAAAAAAATGTCAATTTGAGGAAAATTATCGTCATTGAAAGGAACATTTGTTTTGTAATGAAAACGTGTCTCTTTTTCATGTTTTAATGAATTGAATTGTTTGAACTGAAATTGAACAATTTGAATTTATAACTTCCTTATTTTGATAACGTATTTTTAAGAGCTGAAACGTGCAAGTAGCATCGATATGTTCGAAACGTACACATGAATTGTGTGATTTGCGCATCATCATGATTTCTTTTTTTCATTGTTTTCTGTAATTTTTTTCTTTTCAGAATAATACAAATATTGGCTGCTCGTGCAATGTATGGCATTTACTTTTTCGGCTCATTTCATAATGTGAAAATAACTGGCAAACAAGCGACGTCAAAAGAAGCGCCCATTTTGGTACTGGCACCACATTCATCATTTTTCGATTCGATTGCTGTTATTTTGTTTGGTCCACCGTCTGTTTTGGCTAAAGCTGAAACGGCTTCTTTGCCATTTTTTGGAAGTGAGTTGCCTGGGAAATGTGAGTGAATTTTTTCAAATGGAAATTAATTGACATTTGATTTCATTGCAGAATTGATAAATTTTACTCAACCGATTTATGTTTGGCGAGAGGATCCAAATTCCCGACAAAAAACAATCAAATCCATAATCGAACGGGCAAATTCACGCGACAATTGGCCACAAATAATAATATTTCCAGAAGGAACATGTACAAATCGCAGGTGCCTACTTTCATTCAAACCAGGTGCATTTTATCCCGGTGTACCAGTTCAACCAGTATGCATTCGATATCCAAATGAATTCGATACTGTAACTTGGACTTGGGAAGGACCAGGCGCGTAAGTTAACATCAATATCAAATAAGTTCATTCAAATGATTTTGTTCAGCCTTTTTTGTGTTTGAATCATTGTTTTCAGTTTGAAATTAATATGGTTAACTATGTGCCAAGTATACACAAGAGTTGAGCTCGAATTTTTACCAGTTTGCATTCCAAATGAAGAAGAACGAAACAATCCAAAGCTTTATGCGGTGCGGATTCGTAATGTTATGGCCAAGTAAGGAATCAGTGCATCCCTGTTCATGATAATTATTTATTTTCTATTATCAAATTATTCATGTTAACAATTGCAGAGCTCTTGGTTTACCAGTGTCGGATTTGACTTACGATGATTGCAAATTGATAATCCGTGCCCGCCAAATGAATCTTCCTCACTCAGATGATATTGTGGAAATTGGAAAATTGAGACAAAAAATTGGGTGAGTAATTTCTTAAAAAGAATCACTATAAAAATAATATGAGACATCCAAAATCAAATCCATCTTTTAATCATTTCAGTTTGGACCAAACAAACATTGAAGAGCAGGTGGTTACCTCATATCTAGTGCACGATACAAATTGCATAATTTCAATGCCAGAATTTGCCCTTCGTCTTCAAATATCCGTAGATGATCCCAATACGGCTGATCTATTCCGTATATTTGATATGGTTCGTTTTCTCATCTATCTCTCTCTCTCGCCTATTCCGCAGTCATGAAAATTATTTCTATCGTTTAATTTTTCCAGGATTCATGCGGCGAAATTGATTTTCGTGAATATTTGCTATGTACTTTATATTTGATCAATCAAAGCTTACCAACAATGGATCTCATTAAAATCGTTTCGAAAATGTATGATAATAGTGGCAAGGGACCCGGCCGTTTAACCCGAACAGCTCTGCATAATATTTTGGGCCGAACAATGGCGCTCAGTGTAGATGAATGTGTTAAGCTTTTCACACAAATTGATATCAATCGCAATGGATTCATTACGATAAGTAAGTCTATAATAATAATGCAATGATGGAAATTACATTCGAACAAATCCATTTCAATAAGAAATTTAATTTCGTTTTCATTAGATGATTTGGAATTGTTTTACAAGAACAAACCAGAATACGCACACCTGTTTGAGATTCCGACCACAGCTAAGAAAACGTCTAGTTCGGCACAGCCTAAAAGTCAGTAAATTTGTGATTTCAATTTTGCATTGCCTGAAATGGTATGGATCAGATTTTGTAAATTGGTATATTCATCAGAAGTTGGAATAACAAAATACATATTGTTTATTATATGTTAAGTAAATATTTGGCCTATGAACGGACTACAGAAGTTCAAATTTCCAGAACTCGGGTTCAAAGAACCAATTGTCTTGGGATCAATGTGGAAATTCAAATTATTTATTTATTTATAACATGTTGTTGTATGACGAAACTGAATCTTTAATTTTAATAAGGAGATGAATTGTTATGGAATGGATTTTTCCGAAATCACATTTTTTGGTGGTCTGTTCGCATCAATAATGAATTGCGAACAGCCATGTGAGTTGCGTATTGCGAGTGTGTTTTGCCCAGCCCTGATTATTAAAATTAAAGTAATTCTTTTTTCTCAAAAATGCTCTGTTGAGTGTAGCGTGTAGGGATTCCACGGGTGCAATAACAATTTTTCAGATTTTGTGAACGGGCGAAACGCTTTGACGAATATTTTTAATGGTGATTATAATGATTTGAAGTTGTGTGAATTACATGTTGAAAACGATTTGATATAATTTATCAGTTGAAACTCTTTTTTTTTTGAAGAAGAAGAGAAGTACAAATCGAATATGAATTTAAATGTTTTGATTTATTGTCAGAGCTTTGGAAATTCGGGAAATATAGACGAGTATTGAAGAAGAAAAATTTTAATGATGTAATTAAATGAAAAAATTAAAATAAAATAATAATAATAATAATGAGTTCAAAAAAATCCTTTTTGGTCTTTGTATTTTATTTTTCAGGCCAAATCAAATCTCCAACTTTTTACCTCTACACAGAGATGTTTTTTGTTACTAGGCAGAGAAGCGCTTACTCAAGGATGGTCAAGAAAGTGCTTACCTAAGGTGAAGTGCTTATTGTATAAGAAGAAAGTGCTTATTGTGTGAGCTTACTTGGCTCTAAGTAAGCGCTTCCCTGCCAAGTAACAAAAAACACCTCTGCCTCTACAACATTTAAAATGAGGACGAAATGGTGCCAAGCATACTAGCATCCCAAATATTTACGAGACGAGCAATGTCATAACAAACAGACGAAAAATAAACGG
>GL501451.1:7699-63258 GCA_000149185.1 Mayetiola destructor
ACCATATGCCATGGACTACGAAGTGTTTTTGTGAACACATTTTGTCACCACAATATTTTATTATTGAAATGATTGCGATTTGATATTTTTATGATACATTACACGGAAAAATGTATTTTTGACCGAATCCAATTCAGATAATAATAATTGAATATAAATCGAAAGATGGACAAGTTTAGTGGTTAAGATGAATCTCTGTTGGCATCAATATTGTAAACTGTTGAACAACACAGATTAACAGCCAACGATGATAATAAATCTCCATTTAATGATTCCAGATGGAATGTAAGCAAAATCATTTATAAATTTTAAGCAATGTGACAAAAGCACAACAACCCAAACTAACATCCAGGCGATTTGTATTTCGTAAAATCATTAACTTTTATTCAAATACAAAAAATCAGATATACTGTTTCTGGCAAATATGCTCAAACATGTTCAAACCATTCAAGAGAAATACGAAAATATCAACCGCAGACAAAATCGATTCGATGATATTTCTGTGCATAAAAAGCAATTAAGATAAAAACCAATGGTTTATATAAATTGTATGTATATGAAAACCAGTCGATGGAGCATTGTGCATTATACAGTGCATGAAATGCGAACGCTGAGCCAGACATTGTTTATGAAAGACAATTCATTCTATCGTCGAAATTTGTTTATCCAACAAATAGCTTCGATTGTCTCGAGGGTCGAATTTAATCGCAATGCTATTGAACGATTCGGGTTGAAGTGGATTTTGTGCTTCAGATCAGTGGCCACTGTAATATGAATTGATGAACGAATTTTCGATTGGTTTGAAAAACCAATTAAAGTCTGCACTTCTCATTTTTCGCTCTTTACTATTTGCCATACACTTGAAACTAAATATTGCGCAAATTTTTTGATGACGCACAATGTTATGCGAAAACCAACAATGTGTGGCCATTTATGCCATAGCATTTGGATTTGCCTAATCCTTTTGATTGGAATGAATGAAAATCGTAATTTATGACGAATGAAAGTTTTCGTTTTGGAACTGGTTATAGTGAAATTTATGATATAAATGCAAGCTATGTAAATATAATTTGAAGTTGACAGTTGACAAATGAAAATTGAAACATTCACACATTTTTTGAATTGAAAGTTGTTTCGAGTATGTATGGTTTTGTCGATGGAGAATATAGTCAGTGCCAATAATAGCTCCAGTCAAAAACGGATATAAATATATATAAAAGCTTATTCATATGTGGATATGGTTATTAAAATTTTGAAACATTCACATGAGTTTTCATTGGCATGCATTTTTATTGAATTTGAATTTAATTCATATTCTTAGTAAAAAATGATTTCTTTCAAATGACAATCGAATTCTATTACGCATTACATGAAATCATTAGTTCAGGTGCTGCCGCATGCTAAAATATTCATTTCAATTGATTTCTCATTAAAAAAATATTTCAATCGATTTGCGTTTAAAGCCAAGGAGCGAGTAATTTGAATATAAAATTGTTCAGTGTTCAATTCGGGCGGTTTGTTATGGAAATAATTAGAGGCACAAATAATATTAAATATTGATCCGTTCTTATAGCTATGCCTTCAACACAATAAAATGGGAATCAATTCATCGGAAATTTCCGTGTATGAATTCCAATTAATTGTGCACTAGTTTAAATAATGTTTTTATTTTCATAATAATTCCAGTTTAACGGATGGAAATGGTTCTTGTCACAATCAATTTTCATTCAACATTCAATCATATCAGTCACACATTTCGCTAGCAGCGATTGATTCTAATTCATAAGAAAACTTATCAATCATTCAATTTATAAAATGATAGTTTCCAGAATAGTAGCCAGAACTATGAAAATGAATCTGCTCAACACTTTGAAATCGGTGGATTTTGTCAAAGTAATGATGATTTCGACATTTTTAATCGCATTTGGATTCATTTTTGGCGGTGTTGTGCTCTCAAAAGTAATTAAAATGGTCATGAAAATGGTAAGAGTAATTTTGGCGAAGATTTATCCGTTGGTGATTTAAATAGTAATGATGATGATCTTCCAACAGCAACTCCGAATCACACCTGGAACTATGTCAAGGGATATCTACGAACAAATTCCATTCGCTATTGATATGAGATATTTCTTCTTCAATATTACGAATCCGGATGAAGTTATGGCTGGCGGTCAACCACATTTAAATGAGATCGGACCATATTACTTCGAGTTGGTTTTATTTTGCTAGCATTCCATCAGAAAATTTTATACATAATAAATTTCTGTTTTCTTACTCTTTTAGAGAATGGAAAACAAAAGTCGACATCATTGATGACAATGCCGAAGATACGATGGAATACGATTATATAAATACAATTTATTTTCGGCCGGATTTGAGTGCACCAGGCTTAACTGGTGACGAATTCGTAGTTTTGGCTCATCCGCTAGTATTGGGCATGGCAATGTCAATTAAACGAGAAAGACCTGAATTACTTGAACTCATAAGCAATGCGATAAATGGTCTGTTTCATGATCCAGAGAATATTTTCTTTTCTGGCCGACTGTTTGATCTTTTGTTCGATGGAATTGACTTGGATTGTTCGTCTGAAGCTTTTGAGATTAAGGGAGTTTGCTCGGAACTCGGAAGCGATGACCAGCCCAAAGTCACCGTTATTAATGAAACTACATATTCATTCGCTCTATTCGATCACGTGAGCAATTCAATTGAAATTGTAATATATTTCATTTTATAGCGTGTAACGTGCGCATTTTACTATTGATTCAGGGAAACGGTAGTAGCATCGGTCGTTTTAAAGTGATGCGTGGAAAAAAGAACATTAGAGATTTAGGTAAAATTGTTGAGCTTAACGGTGAAACACTACAGGACATTTGGTATGATGATGAATGCAACCAAGTCGATGGAACGGATGGAACAATTTTCCCACCATTTATGAAAAAAGAAGAAGGAGTTCAAGTATTTGTGGCCCAATTGTGTCGATCATTCGTGGCTAACTATAAACATCCGTCAAAAGTTTCTGGTATCAAAACAAGCCATTACGAAGTGAATGTTACAGCATCTGCTGATTGTTATTGTAGTGAAGAGGCAAGACATTGTCCTGCACAAGGACAATTCGATATAATGCCATGTGTTGGAGCCCCAATTACTGTGACTTTGCCCCATTTTCATGAAGGTATTTTATGAATATTTTATCAATTTTTTCCGTTTAAAAAAGAACTATTCGTGATATTTTTTTTTCGATATTCTTCAGCTGATCCTTCTTTGATGGACAATATTAAGGGTGGAATCCATCCCATTCCAGAGAAACATAGTTTCTACTTTGATTTTTATGATGTAAGATCATATTTTCTTAATGAAACGAAACAAATTTAAAGAGTTTTCGTATTTTAATTTCAGTTCGCCGGAGCACCAATCTCTGCGGCTGGACGATTTCAATTAAATTTTGAAGTAGAACCAGTGCAACAAATTGAAATGATGAACAATTTGCAACCCATGCTTTTACCATTCGCATGGTTTGAAAACGGCGTTGATTTAAAAAAGAAATTTGTAAACATGTTAAAATATCAATTGATTCTGTAAGTTTGAAGTTTAAATGCGATAATTATCATTCTGATCAAAGTATGTTCATAAAGACGCCTTTTTTCTACATATAAATATCACAGCGGTCTAAGGTTGAAAAAGATGTTGAAAATTTCTTGCATCATTTTTGGTTTCTTGGGACTAATTGTTGGCTCTACAATGGGGTATTTACAAATGAATGAAGAAACAATGAAGAAGACAAAAGCAGTTCAGGTTCAAGCCGCTGCAATTGAAAATGGGATATTTAATGATCAAAAAGACGACAATCATGACGAACAAAAATAAAATGTAAATTGCTTTGAGTGGAATTTCGGCTCTTTATGAAATCAGATGGTGAGACTGAAATAAATTCTGCTGTAGAGAATGGAAAGCAATTCGATTATTTTAATGAGCGTTAATCGTAATAATTCGTTACATAGTTTTTCAATTTGCACCCTCTTACTGTCATGAAATCCAATAAAAATAAAAACATAAATGTTTGGCTTCGCAAGAAACATATTAAAATTTTTTATTTGAACAAAGTCGGAAGAACATGGAAAAATATTTTTTTTTATATTTTTTTTAGTGAAAATGCAATAAAACTAAGCGAAAGTTAAACTTTTATTGTCACACAGTTCCGGGGATCACTAAAATTATTATCATTGTTGTACCTTCACATGAAAATTTGGCACGAGTACCAACAACGATTGGCTGCCAGTCAATTCAATTTTTTTTCTTATTATTATTGTTGTTCAAAGCATTTGGTGACCCAGTTTTCCCATTTGGTGACCGTGGTGTCGATGGAAAAATCGCAAATAATGATAATTGCACTGCACTCATTAACAAAATAACGACATTCTGGAAAACCACAAATCCTTCTCGCATTACAATTCCATATAAAAGCCACAGAAGTGAAATGATTGTACCGGACAAAATGATTGGAAATGGCATCCCTTCAGTGCTCTTTTTACGAATAATTTCACCCTATTGAATGATAAATGATGACAACAATTAAAATTTTGAATATCAAATGATAAAAATGATAAATATTTGAAAATCTTACCAAACCCAACAATGGTGAGCCAACAAAATAAAACAAAACAGCCGTCAATATCATTCCAAAACGGAATGCTAAATTTTCTGGATTTTCAACTACAGTATATGCAAATATTGCAGCTAGAAATGCACCAGCATATCCCATTTGAGCCCAAACTAAAGTTTTGTCTTTGATATTATTTGTATAGATGTAGAAATAGCAAATGTAAGCAATATTCAGCATTACACCAAAAAGATTTACTTTGATTGTCGTTTCATCGTTTAGAATAACTCCAAAACGGGTAAGAAGGCCAGTTCTGTGTGGAAATAATGAATCAAATCAAAAGCTGAAAGACAAAGTAAATCCCATTTTGAGAAATTCACATTATCAAACCGGCAATGAAAGGCATAGCTGACATCCCGATTGTGTTCTTCCTTTTACGAATATCATTGCAAATTAAAATTCCACTCAGCTGATGAACATATGTGAAAGCTGAAGCCGAAACTGCAATCAGGTCTCTGTAGGGTTCTAATGAAATGGCAAGAGACTCCATGTTTAGCTGATGGTTGGATTCAAATGATCCGCTGCAGAATTGAAACAGAAAATAAAAATTCTCAATAATTACAGAAAACAAATAATTCTTAACAAAATTCAGTTTTCAACTTTAAATAACACAACTAAGCGATGATTTATGTGCTGTTATCGTCAAATATGTCACAGTGAGATAAATGTTCTGTTAGTTGGCATAACTTGTTGTTCTGAAACGTGCAATCTGTGGAGTGCTCAGTAAACACTTGAGATAATATTAAAAAATCATGAAAGTTTATGTTTTAAATTAAACCACTGTTGACGTCCGGACGACCTTGAATTCAAACATCATATTTAATATTAATTAAAAATCACAATGATATCTAACAAATTCAAACACACGAATACGTAATAAATGAATTATTTGAATTTGAAAGCAGTTTCGATAATACAAATGAGCAAATTCTATGTTTATTTTTCCAATTGAAATCAGTGCGAATTCAAATTCAATTTTGTCACTCACATCTTTTTGGACAAACGTTTTCAGTTATGATCACAAACAAACAGCTTGGTAAACAGTAAATGCGAACGATATTATTGTGTATCCAATGAAATATTGAATATTGAATTGCCGCAATTGAAATTGTGACGTAAGACCTTCTAGTTGGCTTTGACTGTTGCCAAGTGTGACCTTCAACTTTTTAATGCAGATGTTTACTGCATGGTCATGGCTCAGACCTCTTAGATCACAACTGCAAACAAAGTTTTATCATTCACACCGATAACATCTATGTTCATTTTGCATCCCAAGCATTTTTTTTTCTTTGCCATTTATGGTTCTCACAATTTGTATCTTTCTTAATCCGCTAATTACGATCATAAAATGCTATTTACCTTTCACAAAAAAACACAAAACGAAATTAAAAGTATGGAAAATGTTTAAAAACTAAACGTTTTGCCCCCACTCGTTATCTAAATTGGACTGATCCGCTCCGAACATATTTATAACTACAATTTCTGATAAGGTTGACTGGAATACGGTGACATGAATGAAAAAAAAAGACAACCGAAAAACGAAAAATACTTGTTGAAACGATTTGACAAGCAATGATGGGCTACGTTATGAATGAAACGCAATCTGGTGTCAGAAATCCAAATTAAAAATGGAATGCATGAATAACAAAAATACACTGCAATAGCAATCATTTGACAGAAGTTTGTTTTCATTCGCATTTGAGTTTCATGCTTTTTGGATGCTTATCACAAAACAAAGAAAACTCAATGAAATCCTTGTCCGAGCATCAAAATCAAAATTCAATTATTTAAGTTAAACATTTCCAAAATCGATAAATAACAATCTGAATTCTAAATGTATACATTATTGCATGGTTTTTATAAATATATGGTAGAAAAAGATGAGTACTGCGTTTTGATACTTGGCCTAGATGATGCTGGCAAAACGGTAAGTTTCTCCAAGTTGTGAAATTTATCAATGAAATTTCAATTTTAAAGAATTTTTTCTATGAATTGTCGTATTCTATGAATTAGACTTATTTGGAGGCAGCAAAAACGAAACTTTGCAAAAATCACAAAGGTCTTAATCCAAAGCACATAACAACAACAGTTGGCCTAAACATTGGTCAAATTGATATGTCTGGAATTCGTTTAAGTTTTTGGGATTTGGGTGGACAACAAGAACTGCAGTCATTATGGGACAAATACTATCAAGAATCACATGCAATTATTTATGTTGTTGATTCACATGATCGCGAACGAATGGATGAATCGAAAGAAGTTTTTGGTTTGTTGACCTTTCTCGATCAATTTCTAGTTTCCAAAGAATGACTCCGTGAAGAGTAAGGATACGAATCTAACAATAATTTTTTTTTTTCAATGTTTTTAGATAAAATGATTTGTAGTGAGCATTTAGCCGGCATTCCATTGCTTTTGTTAGCCAATAAACAGGATTTGCCCGACTGTATGGGTGTTCGAGAAATAAAACCAGTGTTTCAACAATCGGCCATTCATATCGGTCGAAGAGATTGTTTAGTAATGCCGGTGTCAGCATTAACTGGCGAGGGCGTTCAAGAAGGTATTCAATGGCTGGTTGAAGCTATTTTGAGGAGCAGCCTTATACGACCGCCACGTATAAAAGACTAAATCCAATAAAAAACAATTATCAAAATCAAAAAAAAAAAAATAATAATAATGATTATGTTTGTCTATTTTGACATTTGTTTGTTTGTCAAGTGTTTATTGTAAATGTTATTGCATATTGCATATAAATAAAATGAATGAATAAATAATCTTTTGCGTCCACAAGCAGAGGGCGCAGTTTTTATTTTCTTTTTCGTCGTTTTCTAATAACTATGCTGTCAAACTCCATCAAAACAATTTGTGAATTATCGTATGTATGTGTCATAGTAGGCTACGCTAATTCTCATTAGAAGACTGCGCTCATATAGGCGTGGACCCTATTAGTTTGTTTGTTTTCAATTTCAATTTAGATTTTTTTTTTTTTTGGTTTTGTTTTGTTGGACTTTCAGGTTATTTTACAAGTTAAAATAACGAAAATGGATCCTTTGAAAGCCGTTTTGTGTGCAATTTTGTTTGCAACATTTTTTGCATCAAGTAATTTATTAATTCGTGACCATTTTAAATGGCTGGTCCGTAAATTATCAAAATTTAAAATCCAATATCTTTATATCAAAATTAATAAATAGGTTCGGCTCTGGAGTGCTACGTTTGCTCGAATCAAACCGAAAATGCGGGCAAATGTGTTGAAACAATTAAAACATGTGAACAAGATGAAAATGCTTGTCTGACGGAAATTCGTTGGGGAAGTCAACCGTATTTTTCACAAGGTGCCCTTAAGCAATTTTATGTTTCAAAACGTTGTGCACATAAGGAAACATGTGAGATCATTCGCCGAAAGTACATGCCTTATTGTACGCATATTTGGTATGAAGATTGGCTTTGCTCGGAATGTTGTCAAGGTGATAGATGCAACTATTACGTGATTGTGAGTATTTTATAAATGAAAAATTTGATTTTATTTAACCCTTTTTTTCTTTTTTGAACAAAAATTCGAAAATAATTTGTTCAATGTTTGCAGAGTGGATCCGAGAAATTATCGTACACGTTGTGGTATTTGTCAGCAGTAATCTCAATGGTCCTATATCCATTGCTGACGCTATAAAAAGTGCATAATTCTCATCAGCGTATGTATTCGAAATACATATTCCGTTTTATAGGTGTACCAGCGTTTAGCGCATAGTACTTGTAAGCTACAACATCATATCAAACACCGAAAACCGAAACCGAGCATTCACAATGCAAAAGTGTAAAAGTCTTTGTTAAGCATAACGAATCCGTCCAAAATGTAATAAATTATTTCGAATTTTTTATTCATTTGTTTTTAGATTTAGCAAAATTTTCGCCCTGTTTTTTATTATCAAATTGTCCAATATTTTATTTTCCATCAAAAAATGTATTGTAAACTATGGAATAGAATAAATCAAATAAAAATGTGTGTTTGATCGAGAGAAAAAAAATAATAATAATATGTAATTTGTTCCAATGTTTTCGACAGTGTTCGATATAAGCTGAAGACACCATGTTGATCGCAGCCCGGAATGAGACATTTAAAAGCAATTAAAAATCACTTAGAAATTATAATTGTGGAATTACTAATTTTTAAGCTATTGTGACGAAAGTGTAAAGTGGTGAGTGAAGAAAGAGGAAGAAGTGGAAAAAGACTTATAATGAATAAGATCAGTTTTTAGTTTTGTTTTTAAACTTAATTGTTCCAGTTAATAGCTGTTTGATCGGTTTTGCTTCCGCTCTTTCACTCATTGTTGTTCATCGTTTATATACAATACGGCAAACATCGTCTACAGTTCATCACGTAATAAAGTGTAACGATTCTTTGATGGTGCCAATTTTTTGAATGTTGATTCTGGTGGCTGTGTGGGCCGATCCGTTTTAATTTCATTGTTTTCAGGATTTTCATCGGTTATTTCAGGTCCATAATGGAATTCACGATGCAATTTGCCACTGTGCAAATCCTCGACGAATTTTTTCAAAACGCCCGGCTTGTACATGTCATCGAATTTCGGGAATAAATACATGTGCCGAAATGAATCGATGGCAATTAATGGTAAATCGGATTGTGATTTTCCTAAATGATGCAATGGATGTGCGAATCTTTTGCCATCAGCAGTTAGGAAATTAATATTTTCTGAAAAAGAAATGATGTTTCCATTTTAGGAGGGTTCCATCCACAATCCACATTGGTGGTTCGTTATTTAACTTACGTTTTTCCGAAAGAAGTTGAGATTCCACAATTGATTTATAGTTTTTAATTGTTTCCGTATCATTTTGAGCATGAAACAATATCAAAAATGGTAAACCTTCCTCTGTTAACTCTTCAGCATTTTCGAATGTTATCTCTCTGCAATGGATGATAAAACCACAAAGTTAAGTTTACGATCACGAAACATAAAAAAATGTGAAATGTACCTGACAAGTGGCACACATTTATCCTGTGCCCAAATCTTCAATTCGTCAATTGTATCGAGTTTGCCTGTGAAAGTTTCATCATTTTCATGTGACAAATCGATATCGGGCCGAAAAACAATAATTGGCACACCTGAAATTAGGCCAATAACACCAAACTCAAATAAATCCATCAATTGAAGTTGACAATGTCATCTAACTAACCTGGAGGATGCATTTGTGCAACAACATCACCAAAACCAACATAAAAATGACAATCATCCTTCAAATTGCCAGCAACTCGTCGGAAAATATTATATTCACGCATATCACGACGATCAAAATATCCAACAATAATACGTTTTTTCGTATCTAATTTTTCCAATTCTTTTAAATGGCCAAATTCCTTAATTGGATCCTTCAATTGATCTCGCACGAATTGTACGAAGGCTTCTTCGGACCTTTGACCACGATATTCACGTTTAGCTTGTTCACCATTATATATCACTTTTAATGTTGGATATTTTGTTATTTGAAAACGTTTGGCAATTGCTGTTTCCTCATCACAATTCACTTTTCCCATCACAACTTGACCCGATTCATTGAATTCTTGGTGCACCTTTACAAAAATCAAGAATTTATTTTTTAGCAAACGAGCAGCATCGTTTGCATTAACAAAAAAAAAACAAATATGTATCCACTGTTATTTACCAAATGGGCAGCTTTATCGAAGATTGGCTGTAACCGTTGGCTGAAATGGCACCAATCCGCATAGAAATTGATAAACACTAATTCATTCGATGCTGAAATTGTGAGTTTAATGAAAATAATTGACATGACCGGATGAATTGATTGATGTGAAACATGAAGTTATTTAAGTCTGGAAATCACGTGAATTTACCTAATGTCGAGTCGATATTATCGCCCTTCAGATGTACCGCTTCACTATCAGCTGGATTGTAAAATACGTAGCCAATCTGCAAAATAAATAAATCATTTAGATGTATATAAATGCCATGAACTCGTTTTCTTCACAATGCTTTTCACAAATATCCAAATGGATAAATCCAAAAAAAAAAAAAAAAAAAATTTACAAATATTTTTCACGTACCAAAATAAAAGCTACTTCAATTCTCATATTTAATAAGTTATTAGTGAATAATCTATGTCTAAAATAATAAGTAATAATTATTTTCTTTAATAACGAAAATTGTTCACTAGTCTTCGCTTTTTTATGATTGACCGACGTACGCAATTGTCAAACGAGTTATAAAGGTTATGTTTGTGTGGAAATGCCATTGCAATAGTATATGTGGCATTTGATCCACATTGACAGTTGATACACAGATTACTATTCGCGTGAGTTTTTGCATCAAATGAGCTCACGAAATCTCCGTACACACGTTTTTTGCGTATTCAACGTTTTCAAAAAAAAAAAAAAAGCCTGAGGCCTGAAGGGCGAAAAACGAGTTAGTTGTTTTGTAGGTTCGAATTGCCTCTTTTTCGCATCCATTTTTTGAATGTCTATAGCCGAAAATTCTCTCAAATTTCATGCATCTCTAGAGATAAGGGATTGAAGAATTATTTAACTCTATTGCGCTGCATGGATAAATAATGAATAATTCTTTTCAATGATGTAATCATCAGCAGATAACACATTTTTAAGCTATCAAATTCTGAACGCAAATATTCCAGTATTCCAATCACGTACCATAACGCACTCGAAACGTGCATAACATTTATTTTTAGAGTTAAAAATCCAATTTATGTGTGTTTCCTTTTAATTGAAGCCTATCTCACAGCACTCGACTCTCAGATATTGGCCTCCCATAAAATATCGCGAACCAACCATACCATCAATTATATGTTCAACAGTATTACACTATGTATTTGATAATATTTGCTCAGCAAATAAGCGGCAACGTTCAGGTCAACAAGTTAGGTTACAAAATCATATCTATTTATTCTTTCCTAACATTCTTTATTTGAAATGCAAATCAAACAAAAAAAAATCCGTGAAAATCTGATCCGGATGAAAAATGATTTGTTAATTTACGTCTTTGTTCTGGTAAAATATGTCGTGATTTATTGGCTCGTTTGGTATGCTAATGACCAAATTACGCAAAAACGGAAAACAAACGTTTGAACGATGAAAAATTGTATACAAATTCGACTACAATCATTTTAGTCACTACAAAATAAAATTCTCCTCCAATAAAATATGTGACGAATTTTTTCTTTCCTTTACTGTTGCGTATGCAATATGATAATTGGCTTATAAATTTGATGATAAATCATTAGATTTGTATTTAACTATTTTTTTTTATGGAATTTCGACGGCGAATCAATTCAAACAATGCAAATGTAAATAAAAAATAAAGTTAAACCTCGCGAAATCTATTAAGCAGCGAATAATGGACGATAAATGGCTGATAGTCATCGCTGGTTGTCACATTACAAATAATAATACGAATTTCCATGCTCTGTACTATTGTTTGATGAACGTTAGAAAAAATGAATGGAAAAAGTCTTGTTCATGCTATACCGCAAAACGACACACCGAATTCTCAATGACAATTCTAAATATTTGTCTTTTTCATTTATGTGCTCGTTTTTCGATTATTTGGATATTTTCACAGAATGTGCGATGAATTGAATGTTTCGTCAATCTGGAATTTTGCATATTCCATTATTATTTATCATAAAACATTTAGAAATGGAATTTCATGGTCTTGTTATTATTATTAGTGTCTGTTACTATGGACAATGGTTCGATTTACGATTCGTTATGGTTTTAAATGAATAATAAAAGCATATGTTATGCCATTATTCACTATCTACAAAATGAATGGGCCACTTAAAGCTTATCATCCGTTGAATGAAATAAAAAAATCGAAATGGCAAAGCTCTTTGAATGGGGCTCTTATTCAACATTGATCCATTTCCTGCAATACTTGAACAAACAGAAATGTTTTTTTGTTAGACATAGGTCCGTACATCAGGCGATAAAAAAGGATTAACTTCGGCTATTCGCTTCCATTCCATAGCAATGGTGTTTGATAATTTCGATTTTTCCTCAATTTTCATTCTTGAAAATTCCAACTCTAGGTTAAGAACAAATTGTTGTTATTAGTCATTGTCTCAAAATAAAGATGTGTGAATCGTCTATTTGTATCTCAAATTTTATTAATGTAAAATACTCTGGCTGTGGCTGAAGTGGATAAATGTTTTTGTTGTCAAGTGAAGACCTTTTTATTCATCGACATCTCCGGTATGAAGATGAATGGAAAATTTTCCCATAGAATAGAGTATTCAACAACAACACCAATCAATTAGGTGTTAAGAATGAAATTGAGTCACGTTAAGGGAATTTATCATTTGTTTCTGACTTTCAAATCTTCAATATTCCTGGCAAATGAACAATCACTGTAAACAACCACAAGCATTTCGGTTTCTTAATCAAACTTCATACTTTATACGAAAAGAAAGGGCGGTTTCATTTGTTTGTTTTGGATGTAACGATTTTGAATAGATTCTGTTTGTTGATATGATGGAACTTCGATGTAACGTTCAGAGAAATTGTTCTTGTCGAACAAAGTTTAGGCAGCCTTACATTTAATTTCCTTCTTACTTTCGCACATTGTTGAAACAATAAGGTACCTGACATCCTCATTCTTTATTGGTGCCTATATTACTTTCAAACATATATTCGCTTGTACATCAGATATCAAATGCTTTTCGTACAAGGTGAAAGATGTTCGTCGTAGAAAAAAAATAGGAAAAAAACACAACACTTCATTAACTTTTACGTCAATGTCTCCCAAATGAAATGCTTGTTATTTTCGATTCGACACTATTTGTTCATGGAATGAATAGGATTTTTTTTTGTCATGGGCCATGAACATTGAACATTGCTGAAGACCATTGACTCGCATGAAACGAAAATCTGTTCAAAAAGTTTCGAGTTGGATTTCGTGATGCTATTGAACATCTAAGAGAATAATCTCCCCCACAAATCACGTACACTCGAAACGAAAAATTCGCGAACAAAAAAAAAACCACTTTTGAACGCGAATTAGTTGTGATTTTGAAATGAAACTTATTCATATCACAACTGGTTTGCGGAAAGTTTCCGATTCAATCAAAATTTCCCGTTTTTATTTTTTATTTCCAACAAGTGAATTTTATTATTCGAATTTTGAAAGTGGCCTGATCTATGTCTTTTTTCATGAATAGTTCAAGGGCTTGAAATCTTCGATAATTCAAATAAGAATCGAACATTTGAAATTTTCATTTTCCAATCAAAATATAAATTATGGTTTTCGAGCATGAAATAATTCGAGAACAACCTGTGGCGAGTAATAAATTGAAACGAGCAAAATATAAAAACATATTTATGCAAAAATAGACGTTCCGTTCTTGATTGTTTTTCTCTTCCGTTTTTACGTTCTATCGTATTTCCAGTTCTCATTTTATTATTATAATTCGTCGTGGAATGCCAGAAAAACAATGGCAAATGTTTATTCTTTTAACTTTTGTCGTCTATGACAGAATTTATCACTTCCTTTCCATTCTTCACGACGTAATAAATGCGTTTTGTATGTGGATCAACATTGGATAGGGGGAAGATTGAATATGGTTAAATTCCTCACATACGACAATCCGAAATGCCTACCTATCTCGATTCGGATGACTCGGTTTCCAGGTAAGCTGTTATTGCTGCTGTAATGGTTGCCCTTTTAATTTCTTTTTCTTCTCATGACTAACTTAAGTTGTCTGAAATTTAATAGGCATCAAAAATCGCATCGTTTCGACGAAATCGCGTGATTTCATCATGAAGAAAGAGATACGAGAAAGAAATTGGCCCATCCCATCCACCTTGACAGCAGTTGCTCACTAATTTTTGTCGCAGTTCGTATACATCTCTTATATTTTTGAACATCAAATATGCGAAACATCAGCAATGAATCAAAACGTTTTTCGCTCAACGTGGCGCATCAATTTCAAATGGTTTTTGTCTTTTGGAATTGAGCTTTTACTCAATGCATTCGCCTTAAAGCTTCACTCAGTTTCTCCAGGATTCAAGTACATTTTTACCTTTTCCCCTTTGGATAAAAGCTTCAATCGATTGAAACATGGACTTGTCGAGGGGAAAAAACGGGGTTGTTCGAACATGGTTTTATTTTTGTATATAAGAATCGAGGTAAGTATGTCGACATTTTCGAGACTTTCGCAGATTTTCGAGAATCATTCTAAAATTATGATTGACAACAAAATATAAAACAGCAACGATAAAAACAATAAAAACGATAAAAATAATATAAACGATAAAAACAATAAAAACGATAATAACGATAAAAATAATAATATAATTATTTATTATTATATTATATTTGATCGTACCGAATTCACGAAGATGCACCGAAAATAATATGCACCGACGGTGTATAAACACAGCAAATAAGAATGCTGCTGATTTGTGATTTGCTTTTCGGCACCAAATTCAGTCAAAGACTAGAAGTATTGTTATAATCATTCTCTTTGTAATTTTTTGCTTTTGAGTTGAGAATACAAAGATATTCAACTTCTATACAATAAAATTAAATAAATGATTTTAGGGGATAAATTATACGTTTCCGCAATGTTTTTATGATTCTTTGATAGTTTTTGAATTGAATTATGTTTTGTGTTTTCTTTTTCGCCATCCTCAGTGGTGAAACAAGTACTGTAGTTGGTTTTGTCTTCAATTTATTTTCGATCACTATGATAATTAAAAGACAAATATTGGTGTCCTCTTTCCTTTTGTTGAATTTTAATCCGGATAAATGTTGTCAGTCGAAAGTTCTGAACGGTTAATTTGTCAAAAATTGGTCAAATTTTCAAAAATTTTCATTGTCGTTTTCCACGAAATAAAATCAGCGACTTCACCGATTTTTGATTTTATGGGACCAAATGAAAGGTATCTGAGTATCCTCTCTTCTCATACCAAGAAAGATTGAGTCCGCATAAAAATGAAAAAGATTTTTTCAGGAATTACGTTTTTCCTGGGTTTATTCGATCTTTTCACCTGTACTGTATTTCTTTCGGAATCGTATTTGAATTTCATGAAACATAAAAATGTTTGATAAATTTTGAAATGATGAATTTGCAATTCCAATTCCAAAGTTACGTTTCAATTTCGATTCGTTATAATGAAGGCTGAATTATTTATAAATATTCTATACATTATTCACGCCAAAAATTCCATCTGTTTCCTGTAAGCGTGTTAGAATGGAACTCGTTAATTTATTTCTAATGACCTTGGTGTGCGAAACAATATTTTAGGAATACAATGGAAAAAACTACATAATAAGATTCGCTTTAACATCAGATACATATTTCATCGAAATTTCCTTTTCCAATCTATTTCTTTCGAAATCGTATTTGAATTTCATGAAACATAAATTGTCTGACAAATTTTGAAACGATAAATTTGCAATTTCAAGTCCAAATTTACTGTTTAATAGCGACTCGTTATCATAAAGCCTGAATTATTGATAAATATTCATATATTATTCATGCCGAAATTTTATCTGTTTGTTATAAGCGTGTTAGAATGGAATGTGTTTTTGTTAACGCTCTCTCTGTGCAAAATGGATCCTACGTGTTCTTATCGTAATGCTTTTTTGCCCAAGCCGTTAAAAAACTGCAAATGTTGAAATTTGCCACATCAAAAAAATGATCTTTTAAAGTATTATCTGACCATCAAAACTTAAATGGCTATTTGACTTGCGATGTAGAGTAGTTTGGAAGAATGATCAAAACGTGGTACGAGTTCATATGGGTGGAGTTGAAAACAATATTTTACGAAGGTTGAATTTACAGCAATAATCGAACGTTTGACGAACGAAAACATCTGTTTCGTTTCTCGCAATTTTTAAAAATAACAAAGTCGACTCATTTCCAATGGAAATTCCAAGGCTGAACTACAAGTTGTTTATTGATTTTTACACAAAAATTCTTTCCTATAAAAAGTAGACGAAGATCATACGAATTCATCAGTTTTGAATCAACTTTGTTCAAGAAAAAAAGAATAATTTAAAATGAAATACTCGTTAGCTTTTCTTTTGGTAGCTACCACAGTTATTTTGGCCAGGTAACTTGACAATCATATACAATATAATCTTCGGAATTGACAAAATTATCGTTTACCTTTAATACATTTATATGTGTCTACGAATTTAGTAATTTTAAAATGAAAGAATTAATATTTTCTCTTCAATATATTTACAGCCCTACAGATGATATGTAAGTCTATTTCAAATAATAATATTGAATCAATCATTCCAAAAACATACAGTGCTCCCTCGAGATTCCTAAACTCGGAAATCTTAACTTTTCATACAAAATATGTTAGGATTTTTGAATGTCTAATGTAACCAACTAGTTGAGAATCTCGAGGGAGCACTGTATTTAGTAATTTTATCTGTAACGAAAGAAATAATATATTCCCTCTCATACATTTACAGGCTTGCAGGTCTATTGTAAGTCTATTTCAGATAATAATGTTAAGCAATCATTCCAAAAACATATTTAGTAATTTTATCCGTAACGAAAGAAATAATATTTTCTTGCTCATACATTTACAGGGCCGATATGAATCTGTAAGTCGATTTCACATTATGACATTTATCACACTGAGAAAATTTTAGTACGACAGAAAAATACGATTGCTTCATAAATTTTTCGGTCAAATTTCAAATTTGATAGATATTTGACATTTGACAAAAAAAAAATGATTTTTGAACCTAAAGTGATCTTCGGGTCGTGAATGGAATTTTTACTAAAAATTTTATGGCACATAAAATCGAATTTGACATTTTTTGTTAATGAAATCGTAAAACGAGCTGATTCACCGACCTTTCACGCTCATGCGAAATTTTCTATGTGTGCAAACTTTTTTGAAATTTGTAGCAGTTTGTAATGAAAGAAATAATATTTCCATCTCATACATTTACAGCAATGGACAGGATAAGTAAGTCCATTTCAGATAATAATATTAACCAATCATTTCAAAAACAAATTAAGTAATTTTATCTTTAACAAAAGAAATAATATATTTTCTTTCATACATTTACAGCGAAGCATTGACTGGGTGAGTCCATTTCATATAATAGTATTATGCAATCATCCCAAAAACAAATTAAGTAATTTCATCTATAATAAAAGAATTATTGTTTTCTCTTTAATATATTTACAGGTATCATCAGTTACTGTAAGTCTTATTCAGAGATTCATGATATTATTACCCAATCATTCCGAAAGCAAATTTAGTAATTTTATCTATAATGAAAAAAAATTATATTTTCTCTCCCATACATTTACAGCGATATATTGGATCGGTAAGTCCATTTCAGATAATAATATTAACCAATCATTTCAAAAACAAATTTAGTAATTTTATCTATAACGAAAAAAATTATATATTCTTTTTCATACATTCACAGCCGTGCATCGCCTACGTAAGTCCATTTTAGATAAAAATATCAATCAATCATTTCAAAAACAAATTTAGTAACTTTATCTATAATGAAAGAATTATCATTTTCTCTTTAATACACGTATAGCGCTGCATGGGGACTGTAAGTCCATTACAGATGATAATATTACCCAATCATTCCAAAAACAAATTTAATAATTTTTTCTATAATGGAAGAATTAATATTTTCTCTTTTAATATATTTACAGGACTCATCAGTTTATGTAAGTCTAATTCAGATGATAAAATTAACCAATCATTCCGAATACAAATTTAGTAATTTTATTTATAATTAAAGAAATAATATTTTCTCCCTCAAAAATTTATAGCAATCGTGAGGAACTGTAAGTCTATTTCGAATAAGAATATTAACCAATCATTTCAAAAACATATTAAGTAACTTTATCTATAATGAAAGAATCATCATTTTCTCTTTAATACACTTATAGCGCTGCATGGGGACTGTAAGTCCATTTCAGATGATAATATTACCCAATCATTTCAAAAAAAAAAATTAATTATTTTATCTATAATGGAAGAATTATTATTTTCTCTTTTAATATATTTACAGGACTCATCAATTAATGTAAGTCTAATTCAGATAATAGTATTAACCAATCATTCCGAAAACAAATTTAGTAATTTTATTCATAATGAAAGAAATAATATTCACTCCTTCATACATTTACAGCACTCCAGATGAATTGTAAGTCTATTTCAAATAATAATATTAGCCAATCATTCCAAAAGCAAATTTAGTAATTTTATCTATACTTAAAGAATTATTATTTTCTCTTTTATTACACTTACAGCGCTGCATGGCGACTGTAAGTCCATTTCAGATGATAATATTACCCAATCATTTCAAAAAAAAAAAAATAATAATTTTATCTATAATGAAAGAAATAATATTTTCTATCTGACACATTTACAGCATTAAAGAGAAACTGTAAGTCTATTCCTGATAATAATATAAACCAATCATTCCAAAAACAAATCTAGTAATTTTATCTGTAATTAAAGAAATAATATTTTCTCTTTTATACATTTACAGCACTCCAGATGAAATGTAAGTCTATTTCAAATAATAATATGAACCAATCATTACAAAAACAAATTTAGTAATTTTATCTATAATGAAAAAAAATTATATTTTCTCTTTCACACATTTACAGCATTTTACGTCTTGGGTAAGTCCATTTCAGATAATAATATTAAACAATCATTTCAGAAACAAATTTAATAATTTCATCGTTAATGAAAGAATTATTATTCTCTCTTTAATAAAATTACAGTATTGCTGTGCTACGGTGAGTCCATTTTAGATAATATTATTAAACATTCATTTTGAAACAAATTTAGTAACTTTATCTGTAATGAAAGAAATAATATTTTCTCTCCCTTACATTTACAGTGAAAAACATTTACTGTAAGTTTATTTCAGATAACAGTATTAACCAATCATTCCGAAAACAAATTTAGTAATTTTATTGATAATGAAAGAAATAATATTCACTCCCTCATACATTTACAGCACTCCAAATGAATTGTAAGTCTATTTGAAATAATATTATTAACCAATCATTCCAAAAACAAATTTAGTAATTTCATCGATTCAAATGATTCAGTAACGAACTTGTTGGTAAATGTAAAGACCTGTAAGTTTGACAATTTCTATATATTTTCCCGAATTCTATAAGAAGTCGATTCTAAATTTGTTTATTTCAGTGTTAATAAATACTTCGAACAGCATGGAAATAGATACAAGCACATGTAAATTTTGTTTTCTCCACCCGCATATAATTGCAATTGTTTCATAACATTTTTCATTGTTTTTTTAGTTTGGTTGGAGCGGGCATTTGCGGGTAAGCTAGAAAAAAAAATTTAAATTCAAAACTTATAAACATCCATCATCAATTAATTTTGGCTTGCGTTCGGTGCGTTGCAGAATGAACGATCTCAAGTAAATTCAATAATGATGACCATCATTTACGCCCATTCAAATACTCATTCTCTTTTATTTCTTTTTATCAGCATTAGAGATATTATCAATGGGACATCACTTGAGTGAGTTTTTTTTTCAGTTTTAGGCTAAAGATGTCAAAAATGACGTTTTCTTATATTCTTTATTTTATATAGGATGCTTTTGAAGGCTATATACATCGAGAAAAGAGTACTTCGAAACTGAAATATTCAATTAAACATTCACAAATGTATCACTAACATTCAATGTAATAATTTTTGGAAAAATATAATACGAAATTGAATTGTTAACTTTTGACATAAAGAAATAAAATATTTTTGAATGTTCACACATCGAATTAAATTCTTGTTCCCAGTCTTCTGTATAGAATTGTCTTTTCTTTTTTGTTAAATATAGAATTCATATGCCGTCTCCACTTAATAGTACAAAAATGTAAGCTTTTAGTTCGCTGCCGTTGAAATGTGCTCCACTACATGTGCTTTACAGAGACGCAGCACATATTTATAAAATCATTGCTACCTCTCTTCGTTTGATCTATATATTTTTTCCATTGACAAAGTAGCAGCTACCACAGAGTTCTATAAAGTCAAATATTCTCAAATGTCAACTGCCCTCATGTGATCTGCAATGTTTATGTATAACTTCAGGCGTGCACGAGGTGTTTCTATGATTTAACAATTTTTTTGATAAAACAAAAATTGCCCAAGGGTCTCCGCTTGCATTTTTTCAAAAACAGAGCCTATAGTAGCCATAAAAAAAATTTCTTTGGGATCTTATATCTCCGAAATCAATAGAAATCATTCTGATAACTCCGACTACATGATAAAAGAGCTTGTATTGATTTATAGTGAACTGCAGGAGAGTTATCGAATAATGTACAGTGATAGCGACAATGACAGCACGCAAAACCAATACTGGTTCCACCATTGTGGACGGCGGAAAAGTAAAATGGTAATTTCCAGTAAAATCTTGATATAAAGATTGGATGGTGACCAAGATGACCTTTACTCGACATTCATCGCTTAACCATTACAGGTTAACGAAAGTCAGACTGAGGATGTTCAACTTTATTGGTTTCATCGAAAAAATTATATTCAAATTCATCTGCAAAATGATTTGCACGGTTCGATTGTATTCAAAAAATTTGTTTCAATAATTGTTTGAAACGTGCGATGCACACAACGAAAGAATGGAATTGACGTACGAATTTATTCCATGCTTTACTTAAATGGTCTATTTTTATCGTTCGTTTTAAATTAAATTATTATTATTTTATTTTATGATACAATTTGATAATGTGTATTTGTTGTTGTTGTTTTTGTTATTGTTAGTGTTGTCAAAAATCGCATCATAAAGATAGACCACAGCCGTCTCGTGCTTTAAATGTTCAGTTACGAGCAGACGGTCGTAGCGTTCACATTCAATTGCCATTCGAATCTAAAACACATTGTACAAATAGTCTTTACGTTTTATTTGCAAAATAATTGTTAAATGTTTGGTGCATTTTGTTCATAAATCAATTTCAAAAATTCACATCATTGCAATTACAACTTTATGATAATATTTATTTATTTTTTCGTGTTAAACAGTTTAAGCACCTATATTAACAATAATAATAATAATAATAATAATAATAATAATAATAAGAATAATCACATTCAGATTGATGAACTTTTGTGATTCTTTTCGAATCCATAAAACGCGCTGAATCTGTGAATCGAATTATCAAAATGAAGTGAGTATCATCCCAAAGACTAAAAAAAAATTCATGTTCGTTAATCGGTAATCGGTAATCGCTACACATTACACATTGTTTTTTTTTTTGCTGACGCGTTTCAATTCTCTTTCATAATTTTAGCGAACCAAATTACACTCTTATTACTTATTCATTTTGCGCAAATATACGTTCCGAAATAGTAAATAGATCGAATTTTTCCAGCATTCAGCAGCGTGTGAGCTAAATGAGCACAATGGAAAATTAACGAACAAACGATAATAATTATAATATTTCAAGTACTTTCAACTTATTGTCAGAGATAATTGACCAGTGATTTATTAATTGCAATAATTTTCCATAAATTAATCTGTTCTGTGTCATCTTTTTAAATGCATGTAATTGCGTAGATTGGGAACATTTAGGAATTATCGTCGATCAAGTAAAATTCAATATTCATTGTGTTTTAATTTAACATTTATTCGGGTCGCATTTTTATTGATTTCAATTCATAGTTATTGATTCATTCATGAACTAATCGAAAATAATTCTGTCACCATTTTTCTCAAGGTTACCGCAAACGAGGACACGGACAATCAGTCTAATTGTAGCAGTGCTATTGGTTCTTAGTTGTATTGTTGCCTATTTTTACATAACAAAATCTTCTCAGGAAATCTTGTCCACCAATAAATTTTACAATGCGAAAATGATATATCACGGTGATGCTGTTACATCAAATGGGCCAGAATGTGCAGCAATTGGAATGTAAATAATTGTTAAGTCAACAAACAAAACAATACGAATTCCATTCATTATTATTATTGTTCATCAGGGATATTTTAAAAAATCATAATGGCACCGCAGTTGACGCTATGATTGCAACATTATTTTGTGAAGGAGTTGCTGTAACGCAGAGTTCAGGTTTAGGTGGCGGATTTGTGGCAACCATTTATGATAAAGCAAGTGGAAAGGTTGAAACTGTTGTGGCGCGAGAACGTGCACCAATTGCATCGACAATTGATATGTTTGTAAATATGACAAAAATCGATGGTATTCAATCTGTTGCTGTGCCCGGTGAATTAAAGGGGTACGCAGAAATGCATAAAAAATATGGTCGAACACCGTGGAAAACTTTAATTCAACCGACAATTAATCTCTGTCGATCGGGTCATATTGTTACAGAATATTTAGAACGTGTTATGCAGAATGAAGAAAAAGCAATCCTACAGTCGCCATCGCTTCGAGAAGTGTTCATGAATCCAAAAACCGGGAAAGTGTGGAAAGCCGGTGATAGAATTAAACGAATGAAATTAGCTGAAACCTTGGAGATAATTGCAGAGGAAGGTGCGGATTCGATGTATTCGGTGAATGGAACGATTGCTAAACGTCTTGTACAAGAATTCAAAGAGCTCGATAGCATAATTACAATGGACGATTTGATAAGCTATAAGACTGATTGGCAAAAACCGGTTACCACTAAATTACGTGGCAATTATACATTGAATACAGTACCATTGCCCGCATCCGGAATGGTATTGGCATTAATTTTAAATATTTTGAATGACTACGAGCCAAACATGTCGGTATCTTATTTACATAAAATTGCCGAAAGTTTCAAATATGGATATGCCAAACGGAGTTTTTTGGGCGATGAAACTTATAGTGAAACATTTTTGGACGAATTTTCCGATATGAATTATGCCAATCAAATACGCGACTTGATCTCAAATGCTAACAAAACATTTGATAATTTTAAGCATTATGGAGCAAATTACACGCTCAAAGATGATCATGGAACTGCTCATGTTTCTGTACTTTCTAAAAATGGTGATGCAATATCGGTTACAACGACCATCAATAACATGTAAGCTGTGCAATCACAAAAAATTTCTTTTCGCTCAATTCAAAAACTAAAAACAAAACTTTTGCTTTAGATTTGGAAGTAAAGTCCGTTCGAGAAGCACAGGTATCATTCTAAATGACGAAATGGATGACTTCTCAACTCCCGGCAAACCAAATCAATTCGGCGTAGAACCAAGCCCGGCGAATTATATCAAGCCTGGAAAGCGACCACTATCATCAATGTGCCCTCTAATTGTCATCGATGGGAATGGTGATGCCGTTTTTATTGCAGGATCAGCTGGTGGCTCTAAAATCACAACAACCGTGGCTTATGTAGGATTTAAAACAAAAAACAAAAAAGTTTTTCATTCAAACAATATAATTATTGTCATTCATTGATATTAGGTCCTTGTTCGCCATCTATGGATGAAGGAATCGTTGAAAGATGCTGTTTTGAGTAAACGTGTACATCATCAACTTTTGCCAATGCAACTTTCCTACGAAGATGGGCTCGATACAAGTTTGGTTGATGGTTTAAAGGAATACGGGCACAAAATGATCGGTGATAAATCTGTTGCTGGTTTTGCGGCTCTAACTGGAATATCGCGAGTAAATGGTCACATTGAAGCAACTTACGATCCAAGACGAATCGGCAGCACCGAAATCGATTGATTATTATTCTGCATGCGTGCATTTGATATTTATATTTAATTATAGACCAACAACTGGTGGCCTTAACATGCTTAGAATTATAATAGGTATATTCAGAGCCGAACACAAATCATATGTAATGCTCTTCATATTGTATTAAAGGTTTTGTAAAATATTAAGTTTATTAAGTTGAATATGAGTAAATTGCAAGAGCAATAAATTTTTGATTAACGTTCATCAAACTGATGTGTCATGTTTGTTTTTTTTTGTTGGTTTCCATATTCACTTCATTGTGTCATGATTACACATGAGTGGACCCAATCGATCGTCGAATACATTCATGAAATATTTTAAAGTAATAACAATAAAATAAAACATTATTATCAACGAACAAAATGAACAAAAATGTGAATGATAAATATACAACTTCTGAACGATAACATTTATCAGCGTGGAATGATTAATTGGGATTTTGCCTCCGTGTTTATTGCATATGTATTGTGCATCACTCAATCGAAACCGAAGACAGAAATATAATAAAGCATCGATTAACCGATGTAAGTCCTTGAAACGAGTTTTGGGTAGAAATGATTTATTGCCAATTAATCGACAAAATAGCAGCAAATTGAAATTAGCCCACTCCAGCAGTACGGACATTCAGTTATGGTTACCACATGCCCTGTTCCGTTTATGGCTAACAATATCCGCAACGTATATTTTGTTTTTTTTTTATCACCCAAACATCTGTATTTGCTGTCAGGTATAAATTTGAGCAGCTCAAATATAATAAACCACCGAAGGAAATTCGATTATTATTACTTTTGTTATATTGACGTCAACTGTTCACGCAATTATCGTTCCACTTTAATTTTCAAAGGCTAGCACCATTTTTATGATTGAAAACATTCACAATCAGATAATAATAATAATAATAATAATAATTAGAGATCAAAAGAATATTCCACGTTTGATACTTTTGTCAAGCGGTTATAAATCACTCTCATTTAATATTTCACTTCGAAAAGGTTAAATTAAATCAATTTAAAGGAATTTTAAACTTTCCCTTATTTATTGCCAGCTATTAATCCGTCACTGAAATGAATTGTTGTTTCTTCTGGGATATGTCATTCAAAATCGCAATTATCTTCAATTGTTATTATTTATATTTTGATTGTCGCGTTACAAGCCATTCAATTGTCATTCAAATAAAAGAAACTTATCAAAGCCCCGAAAGTATTGCGCATGTCTCGAATAATTCAAATATTCAAAAAAGGATTTGCGTTCATAAGGTTTATGGTTCGGGGAAAACACATTTGTGAAGTTTGGTTTTTGTAAGGATTTTACTCATGTAGGACATTCGAACTTCTCACATATCATGTCTAAAAACAAGTACCATTTGATTTGGTATTTATCGAGGGAATACAATCGTACAAACAAATAAATAATTAATGCTAATGGAAATGACATTTTAGAAGCTTTTATTTTATTTTTTAGACGAACGTTATTTTGGCATCGACTCTAATTTTCTTACATTCTTAAATCAATATTGGCAAAAGCCATGCGCCTTGGCTTGTTGCTGTTTCCATTTAATATTACACAATATATGCAAAAATACTGAAATCCAAAGGTCAAGGTCAAAATTTATGCGTAATTTAATTTCGAGTTGAGATCACACTTGATCGAGGGTGAGCCTTCATAATATTTTTCGTTGATCGTTGATGAATGTTTGGTACAAAGAATGACAAAAACGCACAGCCTATGATAGATGACCCCGATAAATAAAAAGCAACTTCGCAATTTGTGTTGAGTAGATAAGCAAATGTATTGGAGCCAAAAACACTGCCGATGCGGCCGAATAGTAAGGCGATACTTATCGCCATTGCTCTGGTGGTGTTTTTTTTGTCATTTCAGTTAAAAATATCTAAATATTAATAAAAATAATTTATTTGAAAATCACCTTGATGATGTTGGGTAGATGTCAACGGCGGCGGCGCTAATTATATTTCCTGCCATGCCACAGCACAGCAATGCAATGAATGAATACATTTGAATGGACGGAACATAAGATAACATACAAATTATACCGGCACCTCCACTTCCACCTAAAACCACCACTGACAAGACAATATCATTCAGTTAGTACATTTCCAATAAAGCTTACGCAAATCGCAGACTCACATAGGATTGGAAATTTTCCAACTTTATCGATTAATAGACCGATGACAGCGAAACCAATTGCATACAATGACTCTAAAACGATGCCCCGTTCCAGCGTTTCTAATTCCAGTTTTGTGACACAAACCTACGAAAAATTATTTTAACACCGATCCCCCCAAATGAATGTATGGAGTAACTAAGTGTTTGGGTGGCTTACGTGTTCACTACTCTGTTTTGTTGTATTAATCATATTCAAAATATCACACATTTTAAGTCTCTGATCCGAATTATTGTCTACATTATGGGCCATTCGATTCATAATATCGGCAAAGAACATAAACAATCCATTGGAAGTTGCATAAATTCCAAATTGAATGGAACAAATTAATATGGTCGATCGAAGAAGTGATGTGTGAAATAATGGTGCAGTTTGAGTCCAAACTGATTTTATAAGTGGAAAACGGCTATTTTTATTCGCCAATATGCGTCGTCGATTTTCAATTGATTCACTTTCTTCAAGAATTTCCAACACATTCAATTTTGAGCCGTGTCCATTATTCCATCGATTCATTGTTTCTAAAATTTCAATGGCACGGCGTTGATCACCCAAAATATTGAAAACAAACTTTGGACTTTCGGGTAAAAAGATTAATGCGATTGACGTTAGGAGTCCAGGTATACCACAAACAATGATAAATATACGCCATGGCTTATAAGTTATATTGATAAATGGGACATGAAATGCCCAATCTTGATTAATGATTGACCAAGCGATTAAAGGCAATGAAAGACACGCAACTCCAAAAATTAAGGCTGATCCCATAATAGCGCGAGCACGATGAACATTACTATGAAATTCTCCTAAATATGCAAACATCGTTGCTGATGAAGCGGATATACTGAAAACATTACACTTTAATCAATTGGGCCACTAGACACAACCGATGATCAAAACAATTACATATTATTATTATTATCATCAAACTCACAAAAATCCGTTGAAAAACCGTAAAGTTGCAAAAACATAAAAATTCGATACAAACGAAGATGCAACCGTCAAAAAGAAAGAAATCATTAGAGTCGGTTGCATCACTTTTTTCCGTCCAGTTGTATCGGCTAGAAAGCCCCAAATATGTGCAGAACATATTATTCCAAGAAATGAAACGGATCCAAGTATTCCCTTTTGTTGTGATGATAAACTCAAATCACATTCTGACACTGGAAGCACAAAGCCAATACCACATGTTTCCAAAAATACGGCATTCAAAATCAATCCACCAGTCACAATGAGAAAGTAATTGAATGCACCAAAATCTATTGATTTTATTGAACATTGATCGATCATTTATTTGGGATTGGAATCACATTTAATTAATACTCACTGGTTAAAATTAATGCTTCGTCGATATAAAGCCCATTCTTTCGATCAATTAATATTTTTGGTTGGATATCAACGTTTTGATTGGTTTTTTCAGGTTCCGGACAACACATTTTATGTTAAACTTTCGTTAACTGCACAAAATCCTTAATGATTGCGATTCGAATTTCGATGGTAATTATATTCAATAATATTGCTGCGATAACAAACGTGAATGACATTACCTTATCCATCAAAATAAAGTAATCCAAATTAATGATAACCATTTCAGATGTTTACAATTAGATTAGAAATAAATAATACTTAATCCATTCATTTACGGTTTAAAATGCTACAGATCATTGAATGCAAAAAACTAGATTGAATTTCTAATGACTCATGCTTCATCTAAAACATTTGTATACACTAGGTATTAGAGCTGGTTCATTCGTTATGGGTTTTCTGTTTTCAAAATTGTATCCATTGAATCAATGACAAGAAAATATTTGCTCAAGTTATTTTTGGTGATGTTTTCGGTTTCTCAAAGTTCATACACAATAATTTATTATCACGAATGATATCTTTAAATAGAAGAAAAAAATATCATGCTTCGCCATTTATAAGTTCAGATGATTTCGTGACAGTCTATGACGATAATGATTTTGTGAGCATTTAGACAGTGCTCCGTCGAGTATATTCAATCATAAACAACATCCGCAATCAAGATGTTTATGATCCTCTGATATCAATTATTTATTATTTATCTTGGAATTAATTCAATTGCCATTCGAAATTCAAAATGGAAAGAAAAATGACAAACATTATTCAGCATCAAAATGTGAAACACAGAAATGTATTAGAATATTCCAGAATGAGATTAAAATAAGCTTGAATTGAATTGGAAAATTGAAAGCATTGGAGTCCCTCACTTATATAATAGTTCATTATTTCATTCAAATGAAATGAATATCAATTCAATAATAATAATAATAATTAGGATAATAAATAGTTTCAGTCTGTTGGGTTCCGCATCACCAGTTTGTTGAATCGTTATGAGTAGTCGAAATGACGCTTGCTCGGGGCTGTAGTTTTGATTCGGTCTTGGGCACTTTTTGACGAATATTCGGAATTAGGAATGATAATAGGGCACACACTATGAGCGATGATCCAGATAAGTAGAATGCCATTTCGCAGTTATAATTGAGAAAATATGCTGCAATATTTGAACCCGAAACACCACCCAGCCGGCCAAACATCAGAGCCATACACATTGCCATCGCCCTATCGTTAATATACAAATGATAATTATTATCAAATATTTTTTCAAATGACAACGGAAATGTGTGACCATACCTAACTGATGTTGGATACAATCCAACGGTTGCTGCATTCACAACATTTGTCGCAAGGCCGGACATCATCAATAACATAAAACAGCAAATTTGAAGCACGGGATTTTTTGTTAGCATGCATGTAATACCGGCAGCTCCACATCCACTGAATACAATCACTATGGATTCAAAAAATAAAAACCAATCAATTTAAAATAATTAAATTAATTTGTAAAAATCTGTAAAACATACACAAAACTGGAAGTTTTCCGAATTTATTAACTGAAAAGCCAACCAAAACGAAGCCAATTGTAAAGAAAATTTCCAGGACAACACTTTGTTCCAGTGTTTCCGTCTCCAATTGTGTTACACAAACCTAATTTGAATAAAACAAAACAAAAAAAAATTGAAAAATTATCACCATTTCGCTAATAATAATAATACGATTGGTTATTGAATGGTTATTGATTGGTTACTCACAATATCGTGATCGCCTGATTGACCTGATACATTTGCTGTATTCATATTAATAGCATTACACATGCTGATTTTAGTATCGTAAGTATCCAAATTTTTTGCCATTCTATTCAAAACTTCAGTAAAAAACAAATAAAATCCATTCGCAGTTGCACATACACCGAATTGAATTGCACAAACCAATAGCGTTCGTGTCAAATATGGTGGCATAAATAACGGAACAGTTTGACTCCAAATGGATTTCATCAATGGAAATCGACTGGATTTATTCTTTAAAATTTGCTGACGATTTTCAATCGAATCAGCATCTTCAATGAGCTCAACCAATTCGAGCGTAGCATTCGATCCATTATTCCAACGATCCACTTGATTCAGGGCTTTAATCGCTTCGTTTTGTTTACCCTGACCGAGTGTAAATCTTGGACTTTCTGGTATAAAAAATAAACACATAGCTGCAGAAAATCCGGGTAAACTACAAACAATAAGAAACAATCTCCATGGTCTGTAAGTGATGCCAATTAGCGGAACATTCCAATACCAATCATGATTGATAACAATCCAAGCCATAATTGGCAAAAAAAGACAATATATTCCACATATAATTGCTCCACCCATAATGGCTCGACTACGATTCAATGTATTATGATATTCACCGAGATAGGCGTAAATTGTGGCCGATGAACCCGAAATGCTATTTAAAGAAAAAATGTTAAATCAATTTTTTCTATTCTCGATCGAGCGCAATAACAAACAGTATAATTATATACTTACAAAAATCCATTTAGAAAACGAAGGGATGCCATTGTGTAGAAATTGTTCGAAAATGATGAGCTTGCGGACAAACAAAATGCAATCATTAGAGTTGGCTGAATGATGAATTTTCGTCCTTTTGTATCGGCAAGAAATCCCCACAGATGAGAACTGCAAATGATACCAACAAATGAAACACCACCCAATATGCCCTTCTGTTGCGTCGATAAATCCAAATCACATTGTGACACCGGTAAAATAAAACCGATTGCACAATTCTCGAAAAACACAGCCGCAAAAATTGTTCCACTGATCCAAATTAAAAAGTAATTGAAGAGTCCAAAATCTGTAAATTCAAAAGGGAGTTCAGTCCATTGGCTGGCCAATTTTATTTTTTTTTTTTTCTAAATAAGATATTTACTTGATTTGGTCAGAGCATCTTCGATATAAATGCCCTTTCGCTTGTGTGTCCCATTGTTGCACATTTGTGGCTGAATATCGCACTTTCGATCACCTGATCGCCAATCAAGAGATATTCAATTAAACGATGGCCTAATACAATTGCTGAGAATTCACTCACCATTTTCCACGGATTGTTGATCCATTGTTTGGCACATGACCGAAATGATTATCGGAGAGCTGGGCTTTTTTGAAATGCGTGTGTGGCCGATTGAATCGCAACTAACTGAATTTGAAAACTTTCAATGATGTATGTTCCTTATAAAGATTCCAGCGCAAGTTACGTTACATAATTCAACACTGTTATATTAATATTTGTATGTAGATAATTATTTCAATTAGATTTATTATTTCAATTTTTTTTTTTTATCATTATGACAATCAAAAAAAAATTTAACGTAATTGATAACAGCTAAAACGCTTTGCAGATAAACGAGAAGATACTCGGTATTAGCGGACCAAATGGTCGCGATCGTTATCATAACGATCAAGTTTAAAATGATTCACACTTTTTATTAATATTTCTAATTAATATTATATATGTATATTCAAATTTATAGCTTTAGTGATTTCATAAGCTTAGAGAAATGCTTAAAAGTGTCATTGTTTTTCAAATACCACACACGAATCCATAATTCATCATTATTATTTTTAATTGTCAAAGCACCGAAGCATTTCCGCAACGAAAATAAATATAAATTCGTTATACGAATGCAGTCATAAATTTGATTTCCGTGGGTGGTGTTCGATAGGACATACGGAACTATTTTGAATGGATCAAACAAAAGCTGTCCGCAATTTTACAAAATGTTTAAAAAAGGAAAAGTAACAAATTATTCAGATAAAATGACAAATTTTTTTCTTAGTTTTTTGCCTGACAAATTTGCACTTTTTTCCTGATAATTTTATTTTCATTCATATCCAAATGAATAATATACAGCTGTTTTATCTAAAAAAAATGGCTTTATTGATTTTAAATTCAAAAATACTTAATTTAAATTGATGTGTTAAACTCTTGATGATATACTTATTCGGCGATCAATTGTGGTAGCTTCTTTTGAACCCGTCTCATGAGCTTTCGGTAGGAAAAATGATAAGAATCCACAGGCTACAGTAGAAACAGAATTAAGAAGAAAAAAAATATATATTCAAGACTAAATAATAAATTCAATTTGGGAATGAAAACTCAGAAAAATGGAAAACAATTTTACCAAGAATCGTTGAACCGGATAAATAAAAAGTCTGTTCGCAATAATTTTTAATAAGAATTGCTACAATATTCGAGCCTGATACTGCTCCAATGCGACCAAACATCAATGCAATACTAATGCCCATTCCTCTGTGATGAATAAAAGAAGATGAAAATGATTGTACTTATGAAATTACAAGAAGTTCCATGTAAATACCTTGATGACGTAGGATATGCCTCTACTGCTACTGCACTTATTACGGTTGCTCCCATGCCCGGTATCATAAGTGCCATAAATGAATATTTTTGAACCGATGTAATATCAGTCATAGTACAAAGAATTCCACAAGCTCCGCTTAATCCAAATAGAAAAACTGCAAATGGATTTTCACAAAAAACCGTTCTTTTGATCAACATTTTGTCACAATTTTTAAAACAACATTTTTAACAAAATGTTATTCTTATGTCTGTTTTGTTCACTTACGTAAAATTGGTAGCTTTCCAATTTTATTTATTACCATTCCAATAACAATAAATCCAACAATATGAATTACTTCTAATAATGTGTCCTGCTCCAGTGTGGCTATTTCCAGTGTTGTGATGCAGATCTACATGAGTGTAGAAAATAAATCAATGAAAAAAAATTTCGACACGCTAAACAAATTAAACTGGTATAGAATGTATGATTACTTTGGACTCTGTTATATTATTATCAGCGAATGAATGATATGCATCACAAATCCGAATATTCATTCCGGGTGATTCCCCAACTCTGATGGCAAATCTATTCATGATTTCATTGAAGAACATATAAAATCCATTTGACGTTGCATAAACCAAAAATTGAAGGGTACAAATTAATATGGTTGTGCCTAAAAAGGGCCGTTTGAAAATTGGTGCCGTTTGATTGTAAACCGAGCTGAATAATGGAAATTTTCGCGTTTTGGTGGCTACGATTCGTTTTCGATTTTCAATCGATTCTGCTTCTTCTTCAATTTCAAATACACCCAATTTAGATTGGCTACCATTATTCCAGCGATTAATTTTTTCTAAAATTTTAATTGCGCCTTTTTGATCTCCTAAGCCAAGAACAAATTTCGGACTCTCGGGCATAAATAATAATGCAATTGCTGCCAAAAAACCAGGTAAACTGCACGCAATGAGGAAGAACCGCCACGGTTTGTAGGTTATATCAAGATATGGAATATAAAATTGCCAATGTTCATTTATAACGGCCCATGCAATCAATGGCATTGACGTACACATTATGCCATAAATCACCGAAGACAGCATTATAGCTCGACTACGTTGTGAATTACTATGGAATTCTCCCAAATACGCGTAGATTGTGGTAGAAGAACCAGAAATACTATAGCAAATTGAATTAAATTCAATAAATAATTAATTTTAATGTTTATTACGCAGGAATATTCAGCACTAAACTCACAAAAATCCATTTAAAAATCGAAGTATTGCGAAAATTGCAAAGTTTTTTGTAAATGATGAACTCACTGCCAAAACAAATGTAATCAATAAAGATGGCAAAATCACATATTTACGACCTTTTGTGTCTGCCAAATAGCCCCACAAATGGGACGAGCAAATCATTCCAATAAATGACACAGCAGCCAAGATTCCTTTATCGAATGCATTTAATTTCATGTCACATTCTGAAACTGGAATCACAAAACTAATGGCACATGTTTCTAGTAAAACGGCACCGAGTATAATTCCACTTATCACAATTAGAAAATAGTTAATAGCACCAAATCCTGAAGTTGAAATGAAAATAATGTAATTTCATTTTATGCTTTTTTCAAATATATTCACTTAAATGGCATTGGTACCATTGGTTTTTTACCAATTTTATCAAAAATATCATCCATTGAATTGCCCACTTTGATGCGATTGGATGATATCGATCGAATTTTTGGAAAATCATCGATCTTCTGTCGACCTTGTTTTTGTTCAAAAATGAAAATAATATTCAAAAATTAAATAACAATTCGCTTTTGATTTCTTTGTCCATAATCCACTTACTTCCAGCCACGGATTGACTATTTTCTTTCGGAGCCATTTTATCCGAAAACTGCAAAAAAAAAACTATATCAAATTTTTGCCAGAAACTTTTGAGATGCGCCTGATCACTTATTATTACGATCGCAAATCTTTTTAACTAAAACCAATTTGGAGTATTTCATCATTTAAATACCCATGCGAATGTACTTTAAAGTATTTCTTCATAATATTTTCATTAATTTAAATTGAGAACAGCAACAAAAACGTTGACTTACGTCATGTCCACAGTGTCAACTCCATCGAATATTATTTTATTGTCACAAGCATATCGTATTTGAGAAAACAATTGATTGGCAGAGCATCTAATTAATTTTATTGAATTATGTTCAATGTTCACTGTTCACGCGTTTCTGGCAGACGATTTGCATTCTCTTTTTTTTCGGTCGTTATAAAACATTCATTGATTTCGTGCTCAAGTGTGTTAAGGCAAATAATAATACACAGAGCTAAGGCAAAATTAGATTGCTATTTGCTGTGTCAACATTTGAGTTTGTATATTATTATTATTTATTTGTTTCATTGGATTAATTCCGACTTCGAACGCAAACCAATATCATAACAAATGATTGGTTTAAAGAAAAAAAAAAGAATTTACTCCAAATAATGTCATGAATAAGGCTGATTCTAGACTCATTTGCACTCATGATCGGTGCTATATTTGGTGCTTTTTCTATTTTGTTCAAAAACACTACCAGATTGAGAAAAAAAAAGAAGGTATTCATATTCATATCCATATATCCACCTTGGCATAATAATCATCAATTTTATTATTGTTTTTGCCAAAAGCTATCTCTGTATCACACTGACAAAATCATTGTGAGTGAGCAACGCGCACATTTCATTTGTTGTCTCAATGGATTTAGGTGCTTTTACGCAGAGGTACTCTAGTCGCAGGTGTTCTCCATATGTTCTGTTTACGTTTCATTCAAGAAAAACCTATTTGTAGCAAAAAAATTTATTTTTCAATCGGAATACGAAAATATTGTCATACTTGAATCGTCCATTTTTAGAAAGAGAAAAATTTCCATATTGAACCACTTGAAGCGTAAATGATTTTGAATTTTTCCCTAATCGGAGTTTTGAGAAGGCAGTAGCAATTACTATGACGTAATGTGATACGCTTTATTTTTGTCTCCGTTGATAAATAACTGCGGTTAATATTTTGTTGTCAAAATTTTTATTTTCATCACTTGATTTTATAACAATAAAATAACAAAAATAATTGATTAACCGGAGCAAAGTAAGCATCCAAACATATCTATTAGTCTGTTTGTTAATTAACAGCCCATCAATTGTTTGGCACACAATTTTCGTTACAATTTTAAACATTTTCAAAACAGCAATCGACTGTAAGTTAGCTCAACTTGTTTTAGAATTATTCTGTTTATTTATAAACAAAAATACACGATATCCGATTTAAACGTAATAATTCGCAAGAAATCACTGTATAAAACTACACTAGAAACTCATTTACTATTCAAATTACTATTCGTAGGTCGATTTGAATAAAAATCAATGAAATTTAAATAAATAATAAAAAGAAGTTTTCGACGCTCAAGCTAACAAGAGAACCCGTATTTTAAATCTCTTTATTGGAGTTCGATAGTGCTTTCTGTCTTTGATTTTGAGACTTTCCGATGAATATGAGGAATGAATGATGCTAAAACGATACAGACTTTTGGATGGGAGAATAAAAAATGGATTCATTATAAACAAAAATACGTCATTCGTTTTATCATTCTAAACTCAAGATGAACTTACAGAAAGTTGCGCCTGCGGCTGTGTAAAATGTTGCCTCGCAATAACCATTAGAAAAATATGCTACAGTATTTGATCCAAAAACTGCACCGAGGCGAGCAAACATCAAAGCAATACAAATTGCCATAGCCCTGCATGAGGTTGGATAAATTTCCACTATTGCAGCGCTAATTACATTTCCTGCTACGCCGCTGCACATCAATGCAATGAAAGATGATATTTGAATGAATGGTATTTTAGTTAACATTGCTAATATACCACCGAATCCACTTATACCCAGGACCATGGCTAGAAAAACAGGCAATGAGAATGAGTTCTCAGTTCAAACAAAAGTTCTAAATTTATTTATAAAGTAAATAACATACAAATAATATTGAATTTTCCAAATCTGTTGATAAGGAAATTCAACACCGTACATCCCAGTAGGAACAAAGCCTCAAGAATAAAAACATGCTCCAGTGTACTTATTTCTAATTTTGTGGATAAAACCTTTACAAAATAAATTTGCTTTACAAAAATAAAATAATAATAATTGAAAAGTTTTAAATAATTATTTACTCACTGTATCTGTATAATCATCTATGGTTTCAGTGCTGTTTATTAAATTTGTTTGTTTCATTCTGACAATATCACACATTTCAATTCGATCATCGATAAAACTATCTACTTGTTTCGCCATTCGATTCAAAATTTCAGCAAAAAATATATAAAAACCGTTACAAACTGCATATATGCCAAACTGAATGGCACAAACCAATAACGTTGATCGAAGATATGGTGATTTAAATAATGGAGCAGTTTGACCCCAAACAGAACTGATCAGAGGAAAGCGATTTGCTTTATAGTTTTGAATTCGAATTCGATTTTCAATAGACTCGATCTCTTCAAATATTTCTTTTATTTCAAATGGTGCATCTTTGCCGTTGTTCCATCGGTTCATTTGTTTCAAAATGTCGATCGTTTTCTTTTGATTGCCCTGACTCAAAACAAATTTCGGGCTTTCAGGAAAGAAAAACAATGCAAGGGACGCTAAAAATCCAGGAAGACTGCAAGCGATAAGAAAAAGCCGCCATGGCTTATAAATAATACCAAGAAATGGAATATTGAATTGCCAATCTTGATTGATGATAAGAAATGCTTTAATTGGCAATAGAAGACCTACAACGCCACAAATCACAACCGATCCCATTATTGCTCGGCTACGATATTCATTTGCATGAAATTCTCCAATATATGCAAAAATCGTTGCTGAACAACCAGATATACTGAAAATTTAATGAAAGTATAATAAATACGTATTTAATGTCTATCGCATCATTATATCAACGACAGTCAACTCACAAAAATCCATTCAAAAATCTGAGCGTAACGATTACATAAAAATTGTTGGTAAATGTTGACAAAACAGATAAAGCGAATGCAATCATTAAAGTTGGCTGAATGACACATTTGCGACCACTTGTATCGGCTAAATAGCCCCACAAATGAGAGGAGCATATGATTCCGAAAAATGCAGCACCACCCAAAATTCCTTTCTGTTGGTCTGATAGTTCCAAATCCGAATGAAAAATAGGCACTATCATGCTTAAGCCACATGTTTCCAGGAAAACAGCCCCGAGGATCGTGCCACCAATCAAAATCAATGTATAATTGAATTTTCCAAAATCTAAAATTGAATTTCGATAAGTTTATAAATTTTCGATGTCAATTTGAAATCAAATTTACTGGTTTTCACAAGAGCTTCTTCCATAAAAATGCTTTCATTTTTTGAAAACTCATCAATTGTAATTTTTCCTTCATTATTCGCATCCAGATGTATCACTTAAAAATAAAGTAAAAACATTTACATTTTAATATTGATTCGAAAGTTTTTTACACTATTCTAACCGGAAATGGGTCCATTTGGATGGTGCATTTTCACGAATTTGCTTTATTTATTAGCTCAAAATATGATGCTGACAAATTAATTTATATCACAAGTCACAACTTAATAATGAAGTTGACGGAACATCTGTCCGCTAGCAGCTATTACTAATGATGCACAAGCTTTTTGCTCAATGGCCCAGTCTACAGTGTAGACCAAAAATCACCGTCAATATTGGTGAGACACAAATTAATTCATGATATAAATAAAATAGATTTGTCGAAAACAAATAACTTCGCAATATGTGAAAATGTTTTCGAAACTAGAACAAAAACTAGTTTTAGCTTCCACAATTGACTCAAAGAAAGTGTGGGAATAGATAAATAAAAGACAAAAGGGTTCCCAGAAAGCAAATAAGAAGAAACCTGCTTCAACCAGTTTTGATTGGATAAATATTGAAATGAATTGAAAGGTTATCGGACGCAAAATACAAGTCAGACCGATAAACTTACCTGAATTTGATCAAAAATTGTTGTCAAAATTCTATCAATATCTGCATCCAGACCGCCATTTTCGAATAAAATAATTTTTTGTTCATTCAAAATTCTGGTTCATCTTATAAATAGTAATCGCTGGTTCAGACGAACAAGAAGAATTTTCATTGATCTTAAGCAATCAAATCCTGGGTCTTCTGGCTATAGTCGGTTTGTTAGTGTGTAATGTTTATTCAACACTATAATATTTATTTATCCACAAGAAATTACTACATCAAACCAATAAGAACTTTTTCATTAACTATTCGCATTATCATTTGTATATTGGTGTCAAGTATTGAGTTATTATTATTGCAAAATTTGCTTTCTCTTGATTTGATTTAATGAAAATCAATAAAATTTAAATAAATGATGAAAAATATTCGCGACACTGAAACTATAATAGCGAAACATGTATTTCGTTTTAAAGCAGTTCAACTACGAGCTGATATTATACTGATTCGATGCTCTCTCTTCGATTTCAAGACTTTGTGATGGATGTTTGGAATCAATGATGATAAAACGATGCAAACTATGAAAAAAAAGAAACGATAAATTTAATAAACAAATAAAATTATGCTGACTTCAAAATGAGCTCACAAAGTGTAGTGCCGGCGGCCGTATAAAATGTGGCTTCACAATAACTTTTTGAAAAGTGTGCCACGCAAATAGATCCGAAAACTGCACCAACGCGAGCAAACATTAGCGCTATACAAATTGCCATAGCCCTTAAAGATAACGGTAAGTGATTATTTATGGATTCCATACAAATAGAATCATATGTTAAATACCTAGATGAAGTCGGATAAATTTCCACAATTGCGGCGCTAATCACATTTCCTGCCATGCCACCGCACATCAATGCGATAAATGATCCTATTTGTATTATTGGTATTTCAGTTAACATGGCTGCGATTCCACCAGTACCACTTATCCCAAGTATAAAAACTAAAAATAAGGATAATTTTTGATGAAAATTCGAAAAACTATCGGAGTAGGCAATTGTCCGTTGCTCACAAATAATATTGAATTTTCCAAATCTGTTAATCAGTAAGTTGATGAATGTGTAGCCGGTTACATACAAACTTTCAAGAATGAAGCAATGTTCAAGTGTGCTTATCTCCAATTTTGTAGAACGAACCTGTATGATCATTTGATTTGTTCCATTTGAATTTTAAACGTTAACAATATTTATGCATGAATAATAGAAAAAAAATAAACTCACGAGCTTATCACTGTTTGTCAAATTAGTACGTCGCATTCGGATGATATCACACATAATGATCCGGTCGTCAATAAAACTATCCAGGCTATTCGCCATCCCATTCAAAATTTCAGCAAAAAATATATAAAAACCGTTACAAACTGCATATATGCCAAACTGAATGGCACAAACCAATAACGTTGATCGAAGATATGGTGATTTAAATAATGGAGCAGTTTGACCCCAAACAGAACTGATCAGAGGAAAGCGATTTGCTTTATAGTTTTGAATTCGAATTCGATTTTCAATAGATTCGGTCTCTTCAAATATTTCTTTTATTTCAAATGGTGCATCTTTGCCGTTGTTCCATCGGTTCATTTGTTTCAAAATGTCGATCGTTTTCTTTTGATTGCCCTGACTCAGAACGAGTTTCGGACTTTCAGGAAAGAAGAACAATGCAAGTGACGCTAAAAATCCAGGAAGACTGCAAGCGATAAGAAAAAGCCGCCATGGCTTATAAATAATACCAAGAAATGGAATATTGAATTGCCAATCTTGATTGATGATAAGAAATGCTTTGATTGGCAATAGAAGACACATAAAACCAAAGATCAAAGCCGAGCCCATAATCGCTCGACTACGATATGTATTTGCGTGAAACTCTCCTAAATAGGCATACACAGTTGCCGATGACCCGGAAATACTGAAAATTAAATAAGATTCCATGAGTATATGAACTTCATAACGTCACCATACACACAAAAACTTGCAATACCATTTTTAACAGTCATTGTTCAACTTAGCCAGTTCTAGGCAAATTTGCCATACTTACGCAGAAGAACCAATTATTGAATCTTGCAATACAATAATAAGTATACAATTGAGCGTCCTTTTTACAGAGTTCTCTCGTTTTGAGACAAATTTACTTAGAAATGTCATCAGTATTGTAGATCGATGATTGTAAAAACACAGTTGCAGGTGTCTGTGTGTGTGTGTGATGTAAATACTAAACTGTAGACTCACAAAAATCCATTTAAAAATCTGAGAGTAACGATCACATAAAAATTGTTTGTAAATGTTGACAAAACAGATAAAGCGAATGCAATCATTAAAGTGGGTTGAATGACACGTTTGCGACCAGTTGTATCGGCTAAGTAGCCCCACAAATGAGAGGAGCATATGATTCCGAAAAATGCAGCACCACCCAAAATTCCTTTCTGTTGGTCTGACAGTTCCAAATCCGAATGAAAAATAGGCACTATCATGCTCAAGCCACATGTTTCTAGGAAAACAGCCCCGAGGATCGTGCCACCAATCAAAATCAATATATAATTGAATTTTCCAAAATCTAAAATCAAACTCAAACAACAATCTGTAAAGTTTTAATCTAAGTATTAAGGGTTTTTTTTTCAAAAATTTACTAGTTTTCGCGAGAGCCTCTTCCATGTAGATGCCATTATTGCGTGGAGCCTCATCGATTGAATTTTTTCCATCGCTATTTGGCTCAAAGTTGCTTTCTTGGAAATAAATTGAAAAAATTCACATTATAATTTTCATTAATAAATTTTTATTAATGACATGAGTCTAACCGGACTCGGATCCACTTGGATGGCACATTTTTTCTTTTCGCTTTTTCAATTATCACTTTAACACGCTACGCTGACGAATGAATTACTATTACAAATTCCAGTCCAATATCAAAGTGATCAAATCAGCTGTACACTTTCAACTGTCTTCATTGACGCAAAAGCCATACGCTGTATGTCCTAGCCAACGCCAAAAATCATTGTCAATATTCATGTTGCTAATTATTTCCCAATCTATACAACTGAATTGATTAAATGAATCAATTGGTTCGGCACGTGATTTCAATTTATGGAAATTTGGTTATCAGTGTTGCGAAAGAACCACATACAGAAGTACAGGCTGAAGCAAATTTTATGGATGCATAGCTTCAATGTAATGTATTTCGCTTGACAAGGAAATGCCACACAATAGACAATTTTTCTAGCATAACAAATGCAGGCAAAAAAAAAATATCAAGGCTGTCAGTTATGAAATTCAAATTTAAGCGAAGCCTTTTAAGTTCGAATTTTCAAACTTTTAAAATGTTCGAAAATCGAAATGTTTTTTTTTTTGAAATCATTATGTCTAATGGTTCGAAATGTCATCACATAAGTTTAAGTTAGGTTATGTAAACGGAGCGTTTGTTATGAACGCGTAAACAACATTCTTCGATTGAAATTAAAACAAATCGATTGTTTTGTTGATTGATTGTCCTAATTTAGTGCTAAAGATGGATATCGGTGATCCAGAGGTGCAAGAAGAGCTTGAAGCAATGGCAAATGCTCCCAAGCAATCAATTTTCGGTTCTAATCGATTTGGCAGTAAGTGTTAAGCATTTGTCAAATAAAGTGTATCCTTAAAAAATATGTATAATTTAATTTTTTCTAGCTGTAGTGCAACAAAATCGGCCAAATGAAAATCGATCGATAAAATCAGCACGAACGACATTTTCAATGGATAATAATTCAGCTGTGGCAAATGTTCACGATACTGGAGCCTCATCGAATCAATTGAATAGATCTTTGTCACCGCCACCGCCAGTGGTTTTATCAAATGTTGAACGAGCTACAAAACTTGAATTGGAAACACTAATGAGAAAACCAGCTCTAACGCCAGAAGATAAGTAAGTGAACCGAATAATATTTTCGAATATTTCAATTGTAAAAATAATGATTTTGTTGGTGTGTCGGAAAAGATTTTTGACTTTAGATGCACGAGATAAGTTAATTCGTTTAACTACCGCACGAAATGTTGATATAAAAAAGGCGGCCAGTATCAAAGGCAATTGTCCCGATATGTGTCCAGAAAAGGAGCGTTTATCACGTATAGCAAAACATCGAGTGGCGTCATTTGAATTGGAAGAAGGCTCAAAAATGATGAATCATTCCATTGCTGTTAAAGAGTATTCACGCAGTTCAGCCGATCAAGAAACACCCTTACGCCATGAATTGCGACCAGAGCCAGTGCTTAAGATGACCATGACATATTTACTGCAAGAAATAATGGGCCTATGTGATGTTTCCGAAACAAATATCGGCGATTGGTTTCAGTTTTTATGGGATCGTACACGAAGTATTCGCAAAGATATTACACAACAAGAATTATGTAGTTCCGGCACGGTGCTACTTATCGAACAATGTGCACGTTTCCATATTCACTGTGCGGCCCGTTTGGTCAACGAAGAGCCACAAATATTCGATCAGAAAATCAATACGGAAAATCTAACAAAATGCTTACAATCATTGAAATACATGTATCATGATTTGGGTTTGAAGGGTATTCGATGTCCGAATGAAGCCGAATTTCGAGCGTATGTGGTCTTATTGAATTTACACGATTCAAATTTTTTGTGGGAAGTGAAACAGTTACCGGATGATATATTGCGATCACCTGAAATACAGTTCGCTATAAAAATTTATCTGGCGATCGAAAGTAATAATTATGTGCGGTTTTTTTCATTGGTGCGATCAACAACATACATGAATGCCTGCATTCTATTGCGATATTTTACACAAGTTCGTGTAAAAGCACTTAAAATTATGTTCAAAGCATATACGGTGCGAAATCCAGTTTATATAACACTATCGAATATAACATATTTGTTGGCCTTCGAGGACCTCGAACAATGTGCGGAATTTTTGGAATATTATGGATTACAATGTGATCGATCGGAAGATCGCTTTATTCTGGATCGAAATTCATTTTTTTTGCCAGATATGCCATTCGTACTGGATCGAGCATATAATATAGTCGAACATAAACGACAATCAAACGTTGGCGATACTATTCATGGATGTCCGTTGGATTCGAAAAGCGTTCTAGAGCAATACGAACCACACGATAGTTTCGATGAAAATGGGTAAGTTTAATCGATTTTCTCTTTTCCTCTCTGTTCCTTTATGAATTTAAATTAATCGAAAGTGTTTAATTTTTAGGTTATTATTACCAGAAGCTTGGACATCCATTGATAAAAGTTATGGGAGTTCAGAAGCTCGCCCAGAAGTGCGACAAAATAAATCACGATCTAGAGACGATGATAATTTGTTCAAAATGCCAACAGCCCCACCAAGATCGAGTCCAAAATCGAGATTGTCACCGAAAAATGTGACCGTTCCTGAAACAAATTCATTTCAAAATGTAGTTTCACCATTTGGATTGAATAAATTCATCTCAACTGCATCGTCTGACACAAATAATATCTTCGAAAAGGGTAGTAAATCTTGCACGCCTGCCGGAGCCGATGTATTTGGCCTTGGTTTTGGAAATAAACTTAAAAATACTGACAATGGCCACAAACAAAATAGTTTGTTCGGCGATAATTCTAACAAATCAGTCAATATTTTTGCATCTTCACAACGTCCCGACACCACAGACGGTAACCAATTCAATATTTCGAATAATACATCGTTCATTAAGCCAGCTCAAAACATGATTAACAATTCGACCAGTATTTTCTCATCAAATTTCCCACAAAATACAAATGCATCAACAAACATATTTGCACAAGCCGTTAGTAGCCAAGTAACAAATATATTCGGCCAATCCAAAGTCACTGAGCCATCGATTTTCAGCGGTTTTACCAACAATGCACCGACGAACCAGACATCAAGTACATCCATTTTTGGTGCATCAAATCTAGAATCGAGTAGATTTGGCGGTAATTCAAAAACAAATTTTTCATCAATGCCGGGAATTAAACCGTTAACTGAAAATGCATTTACTGCATCGAAGACAACACAACAACAAGAAAATGATGCTCGAATGAAAGAACAACAGCGTAAGCAAAAAGAAGCCGAAGAGCTGGAACGAAAGAAAAATGCCGAAGCAGCTGAAAAAGAGCGACAACGTAAACTGGTAGAGGAACGACGTGAACGAGAGCAACGAAAACTCGAACAAAAAAAACGTGCAATTGCGACTAAGTCCGAAGAATTATCGGAAAGTATTCTCGAAGAATATGTTGAAAGCAGCCTCATAGATTTAGCGAAACATGAATTAGAGCGTCATCATATGTTGATGGAGAAAATTCAACAAATTTACACAGATCTCTCTGATGAAGTGATCGATATCGAATTGAAGAAAATTGCCATCGATGTCAAAACTGCTTGGGATAAGAACATTTTGGAAAAATATTTCGTTTGCTGGCATAAAACAGTACGTAAACGCATTGAACAACGTCAAAAAATTGCAAACACCCCGCAATGGATACCACAAAAACCGATGAACGAAATTCTTCCTGGGCTTCATCATCCGTTGCAAACAGAAACATTAATGTTAATGAAACGTTATCGTTCGGGTTTTCCATGTAAATTAAGAGTACCGCCAATTCGCGAGGAGAATATTGATGTGTGGAAAATAATTTCGCCCGAACTCAAAAAACTACGGGATCAATCGAAAAAAAGTCAAAATATTTACTGGAAATGCGTCATTTCTTTACCAGATAACGAAGAAGACTCTTCCAGCCAGTCAATCGGCCATTGGCTGAACAGTGCATTTGTTCGGCAATTATCGCGATATCCAAAACGAAATGACATCTTTTTCTTGGAGCAAAGTATGGTGAACGGCAATTTGATGAATGTCTGCATGAGAACATTATCCGGCACACGAATGTTTAATGAATCACAAAAAACTTACGAAGCAAAAGATGTCGATGGATCAAATGCCATTCTATTTTTCATGACAAATCATAATCTAAACGTAACAAGAACTCGTCTAAAGGCCGTACTCAAAGCAATCCAATTCAACGATGCAATTGGAATAATAATATACAATATTGGCTCAAGCGATCCGAATGAATTGAGAAGAGAATTGCGGTTAGATGAGCTTCTCAACGCCGATAAAATTGACGAATGTGTATTTGCAAACAGCGGAACGATGGGATTATGTTATTCAACCAAACAATGCCTGAGATATATTGCAGAGAATTCATTATACGATGATCAATTGGAAATGCAAAAAATAATTCCATTTTTAAGCACTTGCTTGAGTGACGAACTATGGCAACGTATTTCTATAACGATAAATGGAAATCCAACACTGCTAGAAGCATCGACACGTTTTGATTTCCTTGTTGGATATCATAATGCAGCAGTCGAACATATAATATCGATGGTTTCGCCGAATTGTTTCGAATCGCCAACACTTTTTTCCCACGAATTACGACAATTTGTGCCCAAACAACTCTTTGAAATACCATTGGGACTGGAATATTTTCCGGAAGATTGGCACACACACGCAGAAAAACATCAAAATCAATTGATTAATTTTTTGAAATCATTGATCATTAAGCCACAGCTTGACATCGGTATGATAACAGATGCAACAACTTTGGAGCAAGAAATTTTGAAATTTGTCACATTGCACATTAAATCGCAATTTCATGCTAAACGAATCGCTTATAAAATTATTGAAAATATTTTGGCCACAATAAAGTCGATGCCCAACGATCCAGAGTTGTTTAAGAAGAAAATTGGCGCACACAGTTGGCTGCATTCGTTGCCAATATTTACAACAGAGCTATTGTCATTTCAATATAATCGATTTGTTGGCGAAAATCTTTTGCCAAATTATGTCATTTATGATCGATACGAATTTCAAGATTATATACGAAATGCTTGGTGGTTGACATTGAATGAAAACTTCTTGAAAGATTTAACAGCAAATGTGATACGGAAAATTGATATTGCCATCGATGAATATGAACAAAGTGTCAAACGACAACGATTGGAAGAGACAACCATCATTGAAACGGAGAAAATGGATTTGGAAGAAACATTGGCTAAAGGTTATGCATCACTTGCTAAAGCGGATACACATTTCGCTAAATTTGTAGAAACCAACACAACACGAAAAGATATTTCGAAAGATTTCGATTACAGTTTGTATCGAAATGAGCGAACTATGCGAGATACGAAGGAGATTTTGAGAAATTTTAAATAATCACGATAAAGAATAATTATAGTTATGAACACAGAGATACGCAATAGTGTTTACAGAGTTATCGATATATTGAAGATGTTTCAAAGTAAATCTGCCTGATTTGCTTTAAAAAAGGTGGGCACGTTCTATTGCCTAATTTTTCTGGGCAAATAAGACAATCAACATTTGAAAAAAAAAAGAATATCGATGACTGTGAAAAAACTATTGCCGGTTTTTGTATGTACAATGTTAGGCCCAATAAGCGATTTTTAGATAATAATAGAATGAAAAAAAAACACGATTAATAAATGTCAGTCAAAACAATACACATGCATTTAATGTGATTTATTTGAAATTGTAGCTGCGAAACACCGGTGAGAGTGGTATGGAGAACGTAAACTGTACCAAAAACCATCTAGCGGTCATTTGAGATGATTTTGCTAATTTTCATCGTTCGCCATTTTGTGTTTCAAGTCGATTTGGATAAAAGTGTTTTTTGATGTGCGTTCTTCAGTTGAAATGGAATCCGATTCAAAGAAATTTCAAGAAAACAATGCTGAACTGGCAAAAGCTTTAGTGGATCACAAACAAATAATTAGTGAATTAAAAACAGAATCGCTAAAATATCGACAATCTTATTTTGATTTATATAATGAAAATCTATTGCTGAAAACACAGTTGACTTTTGCGAAAAGAACCGTTCTCGATCTTTTCAAATCAAATACAGACAATTATACAGATGTAATGCGTAAATTGGGTATTTCAACAACCAGTAATAAACCAAGTTCCAAAAAAATAAACCAAGTTCCGAAATTGATTATTACCTCATGTTCGGATGGTGAAGATGAAGAGTTAAATATTTCTTCGCATACATACAGCGAAAACAATGTGAAACGTTCACCTGTTGGCAGAAAAATGAATTACGACGAAGAAGTGAATACATCTTTGCGTGAATTGAAAGAGAAAAAATTATCTGAACGATTGTCACCGGTACCAGATGAAATAAATAAAAAAGCAAAACTTTCACCTTCAATTAAAATAACTGCGTATAATGCAACAAAACGTACGGCACAAGCTCACCATGTAGCCCAGGCACGATTATCAATTATAAATAAAGCGAAAAGTCCAGTCAATGAGTCCAAATCACCGACGAACAACATTCGAAATGAGGAAGCGACGTCACATTTCATAGCACCAAGTCCAAAGTCAGCTAAACAACAAACTTCAGTGGAATTAATTTCAAAATTCACGATCACGCCACAACAGGTTGTCCCGGGTGAGGGGACATCAGGTAAAAATATTCAACCTTCTAGGTCAGATGAACCATCAGCTGTTCATTCAAATTCAATTGAAAATGAATCATCTAGAAAAAAAGGAAATAATTCGAATCCAATTGTACTGTTGAAAAGGCTACAACGGCAGCCTCTAAATTGTTTTACTTCGAAAAAATTCTTCCTTAGCCCTAAGGGAGGCGTGAATCCGAGTAATACTGTGCCAGATATTGATCATGACAAATCCTTTCTAGTCGATCGCCCAAATGACCAGTATCATAGCAATCGAAGAAATAGCCCATTCAGTATACCACGACTACAGGCTGAACATAAAGAAACACGCCAAACAATGTCAATTGAACCAATTAAAAAATCATCGACCGAAAACAAGGAAAACTCTTCTTCCCAGAATTCTATCAATTATTTGAGTGGAGCCAAAGAGAACAAAAACATTTCAACTTTTAAACCGACATTACAAATCTCAGCTCACCGCAGTCCATTAAAAACTGTTCAGTCGCCAAATATATCACTAGTTTCGAATAAATCAAGTATTGCACGAAATGTTATTCATGGATTCAAGTTGCCAACGGACAGTGCCGATTCACTAAAGCAACAAAAATCGACCCAAAACATGGAAAGACAATCAAATGAAACGGTTAAACGTCGGGCACGTTCCAGAGCAAAATCCAAAGAAAACATTCCGATTGATGATGAGCAGCCGCATGTTCGTGCATCGAATAGTCACGGTGATGAACATCACAGCTTAAGCCATAATATTGAAATGCAATCAAATGATTTAAATGGACGTCGGGCACGTTTCAGAACAAGATCTAGAGATAACATTTCGATTAACGATGAGCAGCCGAACTATTCTGAACGACTGCGACGACATAATTCTACAACAAATTACGCTGAACCAAAATTAAATACGAAAATGCGTCGCGAATTTTAACTTTATTCAATGACATTATTTTAGTTGATTCATTCATTAACTGATTAATCTATATTTCTGTTTTGTAATGCATTGGATAAATTTACTTTCAAATAAGACCCACAAAAAGGCTAAAGCACAAAAACCAATTGTTGTTGCCAAAAAATTATTAATACATGTATCATTATTTATTCAAAAAAAAAATCAAGAATTCATTTGCCTCTTGATTTCTATTAAATATACATATGTCAGGCTGAGAGCAAAAACGGTTAAACTCATCTCAACTCCTGCTTTCGCCCACCGAAATATCAATAAGTGGGAGCAGAAGGTGAGGAACGTTTAGCCATTTTTGCTCTTAGCCCGACATATATCAATTCTGAAGCAATGAGACTTTATGTGAATCGAGTTTTAGTTTCGTTGCCAAAAAAAAAAGTCACTATAATAAAAACGATGCTCCATCGAAATACCTCTCCTCTGGGTTTCGTTTCTAAGTTGAAACATAATAATGTTGATTTTTATTTATGTGTTCAATTTGTTTGAACTTTGCCCAATCGTACATAGATACGAACGGAAAGTGGATGTTGCTCTTTTCTATCACCAATTGGTGTCGATGTGCCGCCAGAAATAGCTGCAATTCCTACAATCGTGTTAACATATGTATATTGCATCGAAAATCCAATCACAACGTCATCACCGACTTTTAGTAAATTAGTATGTGGCTTCACATTCAAATCGATTGCAACTTTATTCGCTCGTCGCCATGAAATGAATTTAAGTTCCTCACGTTTAACTTGATCTTCCTCATCAAATTCGGCCGTATCGTCACGATAATTCAATACAAACGACGAATCAGGCATAATAATCGAGGCATTCACATGCTCAGCAACTGGTCGCAACTCTTCAGCAATAATTGATTGTTGTCGACTCAATGACGGTAATGATGTTAGGCTGCTTGGACCCGAACCGGTACCAGTTGGAGTTGATACAGCCGATGTGACTAAAACACTTCGTTCAAATGATTTTTTCATATCCGAAATAATTTCGATTTCTTCTTCGGCTGTTGGCAAATTCATTATAGTTATTGTCATATCGTGTAACGTTGGATTTGTTAAGCGCAATTGAATTGTGAATGGTTCATTTGATCCCAAAACGATTGGTGGACATTTAATTAATCGAACATCCGGCACATGAGCACTAGCATATAATTGAATGCGATACTTAATTGATGGTGGATTAAATTCCGGTTTCAAAACATTATGTTGACATTGCTTGCAACGAAGGGATCGTTTAATCGAAATACTTTTGTGCTGTGGATATAAATTATTAACCGAAACTGGTTGCAAAGATGGATTTTGAAGTCTTTGTTTAAGAGTTGTTATTGTTTTCAAATTGATTGGTTGAGAGAAAATTTCGTTTGGTAATTCATCAACATCATCGCTTGCAATGGATGCTGAAATTATTGGAGTCTTTTTTGGTGTTAACTTTTCCGACCAACCAATTTGTCTCCGAACCATGGACGCAGTGATTCCTGTACGATCCTATAATATAATAAATTTTTTTTTTAAGTTATTTTCGGATTGAAATCAAATTTTTTTTTTCTATGTGTCTTACAGTCAAACTGGCAAATTTATGCTTTTTCGGTGTCATACGCCGTGAATAATCCTGTTTGTCTTGTTTTTCTATCAAAACCATATCTTGATAATATTGCAATATTTTGGAAAATCGAATTGCATGAGCGTATTCAATTTCTGGCCAATTTCCAGTAGCTAAAAAAAATATAATAAAAAATGAGTGATCCATTCCAAAAGGCACCGTCAAATATTAATTACCATTAGTTTGATCGGGTAAACCGGCATCCCGAGAAGTCCATCGGCAGGCCAAACAAGACAAGTAGTACATCTTTCGAGTTAATGGTTTTGAAGCCTTTTCACTTTCAGCCGGTTGCTTTGCCGTTGCCGGAGATGTAGTGTCTGTCTTGGCGTCTTTGGCTTCTTTTGTATCACCTTCAGTGCGTGGCACTTGAACGGTTGTCGCTCGAGACGAAAGTGTATGCTGACAACTGGGACATTCAAAGCATTTATTGCAACGATACTTTTTCAATTTTGCTTCGCCTGATGGAATATTCTCTAAACAATTATAACAGAAATGTGAATCGACCTGGATAAATAGGAACAAATGGTTAACAGTCTGATTGTTTTAAATTTTATAGTCTCAAAAACTTACTTCATGACACACACAAAAACCGCACCTTTGTTTCAAACAATGACGACAAAAAAATAGCTTTGTTATTGGATTTAAATGACCACAAGCGCAAACATAATTGACAGGATTTAATTCTAAAATCTTTGCCATCGTGATTAGACAAATATCATTAATAAATAATAATCAATTAAACCAAAAGGTTGTTTTCAGAAGAACAAATCGTAAGAGTAAGTTGGTTTGGTATTGGAAAGTTATTTTCGATGATGTTTGACAGCTCAAACGTAGATCTTTTTCGAACTTAGCCTGAAATGCCATCTACCGTTCGGAATATTTGAAGTGAATTCCATTTCATATTTCTAGATGTTTCATCGAACAATTTTCGAAAACCGAAACACGCATATGGTTCAAGTTAATATGTAGTGTCATTTGTCGAACCATGCTCAGTATCGAATAAGAAACAGCTAAAGTCATACACATTATCAAAAAGGTAGCAGGCCTAAAATCATTCGATTTCAGTGAATTCATTTTATTTTTGTGAATTTTTTGTTTTCAGTTGCGCATTTCAATTATTCGCAAATATAAATCAATATTCTCTTTCTCTCAATTTCAATTTTAATCTCTCGACAGAAGTTAATTTAATCTTAAACAAAAATGGCAAGACGAGGAAGATCAGCAAGTCCACCATCAGTTGGTCGACGGTAAGTTTATTGGAACAAAGGTCAATCTTTGAAGAAGGTGTTAATTTTAGAAAAGGAAAATAAATATTGCGATATCGAAGTATTCAATCTGATGAAATAATGGCGAAAAGAATTTGTCGAGTAACAAAAAAGAAAAAAAGAAAAATAAAGATATAGTTATGTAATCGTTGACATAACCTTGATTACCACTATTCAATCGTATACGGAAAAGTTGAATTTCACAATTTTCATTAAAATTTCCTCGGTTGACGTTTAATTTGTAACATTCGATTGTTTACTATATGTACTACGTAGTTTATTTAATATGTATGATCAGTGCGTCATTAAATCGTCACATGATTTGCTCAACGGCTGAACCAATGAGCAATTGCATTGATTAAATCTAAAATTAGAAATAGAATTTCCTATTGTATGAACTGACTAGATTCTGTCTTTTGGTTTATTTCGCAGTCAAATGTCGACGCGACCAAGTGCCCCACAAAGACCACGGGCCCAACAATCACCAAGTGCTCCGCAGCCAGCAGCTAAACAAGCTGCTCCTCCAGCCCCAATTGCTGCGGCCCCATCTGCCGTTGGAGCTCCAGGTAAATCACCAATATTTTGTAAATTGATCCATTTAGTCTCATTATCTTCTGCTATTTTCTTCAACAGCTCAAGCAAGCCAACCATCCATGTTCCAACAAATGGCAGCTACCGCAGGTTAGTGTTCAGCATTCACTTACGTTGACATTATTCGCAGTTTATATTCAGAATTATTGTTATTATCTCATACGCAATTTATTTTGTTTGTTTTTTATTATAAGGTGGTGTTGCCGTTGGATCAGCTATCGGTCATACTGTTGGACATGCCATGACTGGCCTTTTCTCTGGCAGTGACTCAAAAGAAGCCGCACCAGCTCAAATCGACCAAGCAGCTCCAATTCAACATCAAGAACAACAATCACAAGGTCAATGCGCTTGGGAAATTTCTCAATTTTTGAAATGTTCTCAGGAACAAAGTGACCTTACATTGTGCCAAGGATTCAATGAAGCTATGCGTCAATGCAAGGAAAGATACGCTACATACAACTAAGTGTTCACCAACAAACATCATCAATGGCGTACACCGGACATGAATTAGTTTTTGCTTCTGCAATAATAAATAAATAATTAGTTCAATGATTAGTTTCGAACGCATTTCCATATTTGACCTCTGCGCTATATGGCTAGTGTTATACCAACACAGTGGATGATAATAATAAAGAATAAATAGTCGAATTTCAATCAGAGGCAACAAACGTGCATATTGTTTTATTTTATTTGGCCCAAGAAATGCAAATATGTTCGAATGCTGACTCCCTCATACAAACGAATTATAATTTCAAATTTTATTGTTTATAGGCAAACAAAGCCCTCTATTTCAATAGTTTGAGCACATTTTGCTCAAAGCATGTCACAGGGTCCAAAGTCCATATTGCATACATACCTTTTCAAACAACTGGCTCACCGCATACAGTACGGAAATGATGTTGAAAATTTCATAACTTCTCATTCATTTCGACTTTTTCTCCTAGAGTGGAAGGAAATTAATCAATGTGTAACAAAATAATTTTACTTTAAATCTTTATTTGCTCATTATAAATATAAATGTCGGCTATTTGTTTTCGTTAAGTCCGGAGGCGAACACTTAAACGCTTAAAATTATTGTTTTCACCGACAATTATGTTTATAATTTTAAATATTATTATTTCGATTTTTCATTTTGTTGAAGTTGTGTTAAATATATTAAACTAATAAACAATAATAATGTTGTACGGTTGTTTTTTTTTTTGCCGTTTGCGCCGATTTCACGCCGCAATTTTTTAGTTCTTCTCTCTGGAGGTTTTTAGTGAAAAATACCAAAAAATTAACAAAAAAAAAATTTTCATTCCATCGTAGTTTTACACAAGTAATAAATGACAGCGAAACACAAGAGCCAATTGCCAATTGGAAGTGGAATTTTTGTGGGGATCGCTGAACACTAAAACGTGCAACACGAATCAAAAGTTGACAATCAAGAAATAAATAGAAATAAATCAATAGAAAAATGTACGTAGTTTAAAAAAAATAAAATTTTCCTTTTCCGAGTGAATGCATTAAAAAGCCATTCAAGCAAATCAGACGAAAATTATTCGAATTTCTCTATCGAATACAACTGAGAAATCGGAAGGACTTTCATCGTTTCCATCCTTTGATTCTGTTGATTTTTTAATGAAGCGCTTTCATATTTTCTTTTGTTTAAATCGAATAGAGCGCCTATGAGTCAAACATAAAAAATAATCCTTATTTGCATCGATTCATCCAAAAATCAAGCGATTCATATACATGACAAGGAATTATTGTCTTGATATCGACTTTTCATTCACAACCAACACATTTCTTTTGTTATTCTCACATCAAATTTTTCCCAATAAAATTTTCATTATGAATATTGTCACAAGAATTAATTATTTTAATTCAAATTTTCATTGAAATATTTTGGTTTGCTGTAAATTTCCATAACATTACATCATACAACAAATTACATATATATTTTTAATAATAATTTATAATAATCAATCTTGCGGATGGATCACCGCTATTTGTGGGCATTTTGTATTTATTCATTGGTATTTTATGGAAATATGATATTATATATATGTTTAATGTGTCTTTCAGGAAATTCATTTGAAAGATTCCATTTCTGTAAACCTCTTCAATCTTCGAACATAGGATTATTATTATTTATTGCTCGTTGTTGAATCGGACTAGAGACTTTTGTTGAAATGAAAATTTTATTGTTTTTTTGTTGGTGAATTTTGATAATATCGTTTTTGTTGGCTGCTGGCACTGACTAGTAGTTTTCAAAACATTTACATTTCACATTAAATAAAAAAAAACATCAATTTTAAAATAATAAATAATAAAAAAAAAACAACATGAATGGAATAACGTCAATAACATAAATTAAACAATTTTTTTTGTCATTTGTCCATTTTTTGTTGAATATTTTTCAGAAAATTGATAACATACATTTAATTTTTGGTTTGAAATAAACACATATTTAGCCGTGTTACATTCATATTTTCTCTATTTATTTTTTTATAGTATTTTCTTCAGGTACGAATTCTGTCACTTCATCGGAAATGATGAATGAGCCCAATTGATGTCATAAATTCACATTCTTTGACTAACACGATTCTCATGATTTGTTTGTTTTTTTTTTTTTGAGCTCTCCAAATCTACAACTATTTCTCTTTGTTTTGGCACATAAACTATTCACAGGACAACAATTGCTATTTGAATCATATCGATTTGTCTAATTTGTCAAATCAACAATGATTTAAACATTTGCTGATCATCATAATATAAAAAAATATTCAATTCATTGATTTTTTGTTTTTAAATTCATACAATAAATAATAATAATAATTATTTAATATGTTTGTCTCTGTATTAGAGTTCAAAAACACATATAATTCTTCCATTTTATGAAAAAACATTAATTAATTTTCATCTCGTTACTTTTTCTGTTTTTTTTGTGTGTGTCTTTTTTTGTTGACATTCAAATTAAAATCTTGTAAATTTAGACACATTGAATGACTGCACAATACACTGCATCGTGCGTTCACAATTAAACTGTTGTTTTTTTTTCTTTTTTTTTTAAATTTTGGCGTAAAAAATCGTCAACCAACTAATGGTTTAGTATTGTCAATCTCGAGAAATTTATAAGCGTATTCACACACCGTTTTTAATTTCTATTATTTGATATCATTATGAATTTCTGAGATTAATTTAATCATATTTTTCACACCATCACGACGAATTTTTCATTTTACCACCGAAACCGTCTTTTTCGACTCAACAATCACAACATTCATCATGATAATGGAATCGAATTGAATTCAAAATATTAATTTAATGAGATTTTTCATTCTTTAAAAAAAAACAAAAATGTTCATCTTATTCCTATTGATTTGTATATGGTTTCTG